>PVKA01003291.1:72097-112157 GCA_004027165.1 Ctenomys sociabilis | reverse complement strand
AAAAAAAAAGATAAAAATACAGGGTCTCACTACATAGCTCAGACTCATAATGATCCTCCTGTCTCAGCCTTCCTGGCACTGGGATTATAGGGTGCTGGGATTACAGGTGTGCACCACCATGCCGGCTTTCAGTACCCAGCATGGCGGCATGGCATGCAGTACTGGGAACCAAGCTCGGGTACTTGCACTTGCCAGGCAGCTGCTTAGCCAGCTGAGCAATCTCCTCAGCCCTAACCAGGTAAGTTTCAGCTTTTAATGATGATCCTTGCTTGAATCATTTGTAACTGTAAATGGTGAACTTCACAATTCTATGATTCTATTTACATGTATTGGCTATGTTTATTTCTTTTTTGTTTGTTTCTTTGTACTTTTTATTATTATTTTTAAAGAATACAAAATGGTGATAGAAACAAACAACATTATACATGATACAAGATTTTACTAAACAAAGAAATAGGAACTCAACAGTGGTTGCTGTATTACATGGTGCTATGTGCAAATTAGTTTTTTCAGATTAACAGATATAAACGTATAAGTTTTGCTTAAAAAAAAACTAAGAAGTTATAAGAAATTCAAGACAGGAAAACAAATCAGAGTAAAAACAAAAATTGCCAGCATTAACTGCTCCTTTCTTTTTTTTTATATATTCATATAATTAGAATTCTCAAAGTAGTAAGTAGGCAATATTTAAAGATTTAAAATTTCTGAATTTAGTTCAACTTATAATACATTTCCAAGAAAAATGAACCTTTTGCACAAGAAATTTAAATAAAATCATACCAAGATACAGAAAAATGAAATTGTTGAAAAATTATTAAAAAATGATTAAAGCATATACATAAAAATATTAGCTATAGAAGAACAAGATTAAATAGCATCTTATTCCACATTAGAAAAAAAAAGGACCAAGTGTGTAAGAAACTTGACTAATGAAAGACTGAAAGGAAAAAAAGATCTATTCTCTTTTAATTTTATACTTAGCAAACATACCTTTGAAAACTAAAAGTAAAATATTTTCTAGTTATACAAACTTGAAATATTTTAATACCTCCAGATGTAGCATATAGGAAATAACAAAGAGCATAATTCAAAAGGCAAGAGAAATTGCAGTATGCTCCTGGATGAACAATAAAGAGCTCTCAAAGTGATAGTTATGCAAGACTGTATGAAATATATTAGATGAACCCTTATTTAAAAGGTCATTGAGGGCCAGGGAGATGGCTCAGTGGAATAAGCGATTCCCTGGCAAGTGCAAGGGCCTGAGTTCAATCCCCAGTTCCACCAAATAAATAAATAAATAAATAAATAAAAGATCATTGAAGATTTCTATATACACATATATATATAAAAAATCCTCGTATAACCCGACATAAGACTGGCTACGTTTATTTCTTCTACAAAGTAAAACCTTTGTGACAGGATTGTGTCAAAAGAAGTGAAAAGCTTAAGTAAATCAGTTTAGCAATTGCACACCCTAGGGCGTGGAGGCCCCACCCTAGGGTGACTCATCACCTAAAGGATATAAAAGGGAATTGAGGCAGAATGGAGTTTTTCATTTTCTTCAGAGGAGCTCCAGTCTTTGCAGGCATCTCGGAAGTCATCTCCTGGCATCCAGTGCAGACTCTTCGGCCTCTGCCTTGGATCCTCAGCCTTCTGGTGCAGACTCATCAGCCTCCTGATACAGACTTGCACAGGGCCCTGCAGTGAGCTCCAGGCCTTGGTCTGGACCCTTCAGTGTCCAGTGTGCAGAAACCCTCTGCACACTTCCTCATCCAACTCTTGTGGCTGACCATGGTAAGCTAGTCTTGTAATTTCGTATATATTTATGTGTCCTATCTGTTCCTCTGGTGAAACCCTGACTGTTACAATCCTCTTCCCCATGATTCATTTTGAGTATCACTCTGGATTTTTAAAAGTGCATTCAATGGCTTCATAATCTATTATAGTTATATTCTTTTTAATTGAAGAAAAGTGACCAAATGGATTCAGAGCTGGCCAATGGTGTTTCCTAAAGCTGGATTCTGTGGGTTTAATGTCCTTGCAGTTTTGGACTACTTTTTTGCTTTCTGAAAGGTGTTTTGGTCTCGACCTTGCACTTTTGTACTTTCTGGGCCTGAGATCCAAAATTTTCTATTTTTCCAAGAAACACTACCTAAAGGGGAATGATATATATATATATATATATATATATATATATATATATATATATATATATAATTCTAGCTGAGTGTAGTAGCACATGCCTATAATCTAAGTAATTGTTAGGTTAAGTCATGAGGATCACAAGTTTGAAACCAGCTGTGCAATTTAGCTAGATCCTGTGCCCCAACATAAAAAGGACTATATATGTAGGTCAGTTGGAGGACCTTGGGTTTAATCCCTAGTATTGCCTCCTTAAAGATTCTAATTCAAATTTAATGTCAGAGTTTTTTTTTTTTTTTTAATGTGTTGGTACAGGGTCTCACTATGCAACTCAAACTCTTTGCGGTCCTCCGATAATCAGCCTCCCCAATGCTGGGATTACAGGTGTGCGCCACCACGCCGTCTCAGTGGCTGGCTCAGGGCACCCAGGGACAGGGATGGCACAGCATGTGGTCCTGGAAATTGAATCCCAGTCCCTGCACTTGCCTAAGCAGGTACTTAGTTGGTTGAGCTATCTCCTGGCTCTGGCCCTAATACCAGAGGTTTTTACTTTTTTGTGTGTATTTAGTAGAGGGTCTCACTACATGGATTGGACTTGTAGTGATCTTCCTGTTTTCAGCCTCCCAAGCACTGGGATTACAGGCGCACCACCATTCCCAGTCTCAGTGCACCCTGGAGGCAGGGCTGTCACAGCAGGCCTGGGCTTGAACCCCAGCCTGTGTCTACCTCAACAGGTGCTTTAACTCACCGAGCTATCAGGTTGGCCCCTTGTGCTCACTTTTGTATCCCCCAGGCTGTCCCCGAACTCTCATCGATCCTCCAAGCTCACCTTCTGGAGAACTAGGGGTGCAAGTGTGCACCACTTCACCTGGGTAAGGCAATACAAATATAAGCAGATTGTCATGACCCATGAATGTATGGGCCCTTGCACTGATCATTATTTTCCTCCATAAATCTTATTAATTTTTTTTTTTTTTTTTTGTGGAACCAGGGATTGGACTCAGATCCTTGTGCTTGCTAGGGAAGTGCTTATTCCATTGAGCCATCTGCCTGGCCCCTCCTCCATAAATCTTAAATGGATGATACCACCGAATAAGCACCACAGGCTATGCATGTCATGCACTGCACTCCAAAATACACAAACACAAAAGTGCAAGTCCTGTGCAATTCTGTGAAACATTCAAAAGTCTTATGACTAAAAGCATAAGCAATTATTGACTATGTATACAGCTATAATTTATTACTGTAGATATTTGTTGAGATATGGGAAAATGTGGGCAAACCCAGGGCTACATTTGGTCAGGAAAGGACAATGAAAGTTAAGGAATGGTCTCTTTTTCGACCAACATATACTATTTTGTATGCTCTGCTCAGAGGTGAATTGACCCATTTCCAAAGGCAACAGCTATAATTTTATTCAGTAGCTCTTTACATTTCAAACTGAGGGATGGGGTTATACCTCAGTGGCATAAGTGCCTGCTTGACAAGTACAAGGTCCTGAGTTCAATCCCTAATGCCAAAAACCAAAAATTTGAATTGAAAGTAGGTGTATGTTCTGATGACAATTTGGAATCTTTATCGCTTTATTTATTTACTGGGTTTCAATAAAATACCAAGTTTCCCCAGGCCTGCTATGCCAGCTTGGCCCCCAGGGCGTGCTGAGAAGGCAATTGAGACTGGGCATGATGGTGCACTATTCGGGAGGCTATAAACATGCGGATCAGTAGTAGTGAGACCTTGAATACCCTGTATACCCTTCCATAATAATAATAATAATAATAATAATAATAATAATGATAATGATAATAAAATACCAAGTCTAAGAAACTAAAGGTTTTAGACACTGCTCTTTGTTTTATTTTGTAGCACTGGGAATTAAACCTTATTGTGCTGGGGATTAAACCCACACCCTCCCACATGCTAGGTACTGATCTTTCTGAAGGGTAAGCATGATTAACTTGAATATGAATATTTTAAGAAAAATCACTGAATACACATTTTTTGGGTCAGGGAGATAGTTCAGTGGCATAAGCACCTGGCTAACAAGTATAAGGTTCTGAGTTTGATCCTTGGTACAGGAAAAAAAAAGTATTTGCTTGAAGTGGGTATGGTGGTGCAGGCTTGTAATCCTACCACTCAGGAGGCTGAACCAGGAGGATTACTGCTAATTTGAGACCAGCCTGGGCTACAAAGTGAGCTCAAGTCCAGCTTGAACTACACAGCAAAACCCTGTCTCAAGAAAAAAAAAAAAGACATTTCAAGATGTGGTAAGTCAAAGCCTAGTCAAACATCACTCTTTGTCAAAGCTTATACTTGCTTGTTTTGTCTGACACATTATGAAAATTAACACATGTATTTAGATACTGTCTGGTACATACAAATGTAACAAATCTCTATGATAATTAAAATTCAATACAGTTTTTAAAATTGTTATTATTTATTTGGGACAAGGTCTTTTTTGTGTGTGTGTGTGTGGAACCTGGGATTGAACTCAGGCCCTTGCACTTGCCAGGGAAGCATTTATTCCACTGAGCCATTTCCCTGGCCCCTTTGTAAAGGGTCTTTCTACATGGCTCAGACCTGTAATGATCCTTCTGTCTCAGTCTCCCCAGCACTAGCATTACAGGCGCTCCCCACCACACCCAACTCTGGAGCCCCCACATGTGGTACAGAGGATCAAACCCGGGTACTTGTGCTTGCCAGGCAGGTGCTTAGACTGCTGAGCTATCTCCCCAGGCCAGCTTCTCTCTATAACTCTGTTACCTAGAAAGAAAGGTTAAAAACAATCCTGAAAATAAAACCACCAAGATGGCCTATTAATCTATACTGGAATATATAACAAGTATTTTCCTTTATTGTATTTTAGGATATTGAGAAAATATCCTCATTTGAGAGCTATTTTACTGCAAATGAAGGTTCTCTTCACAGTTCTTTTTTTATTAATTTTATTGAGAAACAAATACCAATGAGTTTCAAAACAGGTTAGGACAGTTACAATAATTAATACATTGCATATTGTCTTCATAGTAGTTATTCATAGTACAAGATGCAGACATATCCTGTCCAAACACTATTAGTACAAATCTTTCTTCTCATTGCATTAAGTAGCAGTATATCTATCCTATTTAGTATAGACAGATACAAAATGGTCCTTCATTTATATTCCCTTTTGTTTAGTTTTGTCAGAGATGGGTAGTCCACTGCCATTTAAATATTATAGATGCATGAATTCAGCAAAATAATCCAATATAGTCCAGTACTTCATAACAGTAGTGGGTTATCTGTAGGACTGGCAATGTCAGAAGTTGTTGAGTTGAGGCAGTCCTTAAAATATACAATTAGAATAAGAACCATGTGTCAAAAACTATGCTTTTAAACAAATCTCAATCCAAGAAAAGGTATACCCCATTTTGGCTTTAATGGTAGCTGTACACTGGTGCCCTCTGCGGCATTTTCAGTTTTTCCAAGTTGCTTTCCACTGCAGCCACACCTTCCAACCTGACCTGATTCCCGTCTTGCGCACAGGTTACCTGACTCACTATTCTGATTACATGTGGTTGCATGGAGAGGAAGAGGGCTTCTCCGAGAGGGCCGGAGGATCTAAAAGATGTTCCCACGGCTCCATTTGAGTTCTTACGGGTCCAGTAACGGAACCCAGGCGCCCAAGGATGGTTCCTTCCCAACATCCTCACAACTTTTTTTTTTTTTTTTTGGAGGAAGTGGGGATTGAACTCAGGTCCTTGTACTTGCCAGACTAGCACTTACTCTACTGAGTATCTCCCCGACCTCCTTCACAACTTTTGTTTCAGGTCTTTATCTACTTTTTAAAGATTGAAATAAATTTTTAAACACGTTGGCAGGGAAAGAGGGCGAGGGGGGAGTCTGGCAGCCGTTCAAACCCCTCGACTGCTCAAGGCACCTGTACAGAACTCGTACGCCAGTACTGTAAATGCATGAACATAAATGCAAGCATTCAGAACACTCTGCTTACCCTTCAAGACTATTAAGGTGGAAACTGTTGGCCCACTATTGTAGCAACAAATAGATTTTTAAATTAATTTTAATCAATCTCCTTTCATGTCAGCTACCCAGTTTTGTTACTAAGGTTTTCACTCACTCTACCGAGCAGAGGTTCTATAGTTTGTGGACACCGGAACCGACTAAAAGGCATGTAGGAAGACTGTTGGGCCCACCCACAGAATTTCTGGATCCGGTCATTCTGGGCTCAGACTTCATATACTTTGCCACTAACTTCCTGGAAGGCGCAAATGGGGCCGATTCGGGAGCCAGACTTTGAAATTCACTAGTGTGAGGGCCGCATCGAAGCTCGTTCTTCCCACAACCTCACACGAGATCACTGCGCGGTCGACTTCACCAAGCCTCCAGAACCACCCAGACGCTCCTGGTTCCAAGCCGGAACACAGGTTACCGTATTACGCAGCGGGCGCGGCCTTACGTCATTTCCTCCCCGCTTGGTCCCGCCCACCTGGCGCTGCAGACGCAAGTCAAAGGGCGCTGCGAATCACGTAACCCAAGGAGCATCTCGCGTTAATTTGTATCTCGCGATACTTTGCATGCCTTGTCTTTTCCTCCTTCCGTCGCCTGGCTTACCTCCCCTCCCCCTCACTGCCGACGGAGTTCTTCGTTTTGGGACTGAATCGTCTTCACAGGAGGATTTTTTTCTTTTCCCCCTACTGTTGCTGCTTCTGCTACCGCCGCCGCCACTGGGCCCATCTGCCCCGACCCCTTCCCGCCGCCCCACCCCTGGTCCCACCCAAGGTAACAAACTCGATGAGGGAGAGGCAGGCCTCGCCGGGCCTTGGTCGCTCCTGGGTGGAAGCGGAGGCCGAGGCCGGGCGCCAGCCGCGCAGGGCGGGCGTGAGCGCGGACGCTGGGTTCCGAGGCCGCCGCTCCTCTACCCTAGGGCGGCCCGGGCCCAGACCCAGCGGCCGTCCGGCCGTCTGAGGTCGCCTCCCGCCCAGAGCCCCTTGTAGGGCCTGTCCGGCGGGTCCCTGGGAAGGGATGCCCGCGTCTCGGTCAGTCAGAAATGAGCTGCCAGCTTGTGGCGGGCTTGGAGGTGCTGGCGGGCGGGAGGAAGGCGGCTTAGGGTGCTGGAGTCCTGGAGCCCTTCCAGATTCCAGGATCTCGGGACGGGAATTTTGAGAAAGCCTAGGAAGTCGCGTGTGTTTGCTTACTGATTATCGAGGAGGGTTAACCCGGAGGTCCTTTTCAGGGTTACTAACGGCATCTGGCGAAAGACACGTTATTTAGGGTGTTTCAACAAGCGAGAGTATTTTGTGGTGTTGCTTAAGATAATGATCAGTAGCTAGACATTTCAGTGGCTGGGTGGAGGATTTCTGTTCTGGAGAGCTTCGTATACTCAGGTGAATACTAATTCAAGTGAGGGATGGTATTTGTGTGGTTAACTAAAAACCTGTTTTATTTCGCTTTGAACGTACTCTGTCATGTTTAAATATTAAGTTTTTTACCCCCGAAGTTTTGAGACTCCTAGCAGACTAGTGCTATTTAAACAACATGTAATAAACTCATCATTGAGCCAAACACTGAGTTTCCTATAATGAGTTAAAACTAAAACTTTTCCTTTATGTCTTAAACATTTTCTGTCTTTCTGTGTTGAATTTATCAGGTACTTGTGACCTGCAGGGTCTGTTTCCTTGACGTTTGTGGATTAGCTCAGGTCTGAAATAAAAGTGAAACTAATAGCAGATTAAGCTGCAATGTTAATTAGGTGGGAGCAAAACTTGTAAATTCAAATAGATTAGGAAAATAATTTTTATGGTTTGGTATTCAGTGCTGTTATGTTCTCCTCAGATGTCAGAGGATCTAGCAAAACAGCTGGCAAGCTACAAAGCTCAACTCCAGCAAGTAGAAGCTGCATTATCTGGAAACGGAGAAAATGAAGATTTGCTAAAATTGAAGAAAGATTTGCAAGTAAGTGTGGGTGGATAGTTGTAGTTAGCATTGCTTAAAAAGTTTTTTTTCCAGTGACTTGTTTAGAATGGTACTCAAAGTACACTTGTAGGAGGATGGGCTGCCCCCCATGTGTGTATATAGACACTTAGGCTTGTAGAGAAAGAGTTCCTTCCCTGATTTGTTTACAGCAAAATGAATGAAGCATTGTGGTTATAAAAATCTGTGTACTCCTGGGATTTTTTTAAAAACTGGGTTGATTTTGAAAGTCAAAATTTCAAAAGAAACTTTATAATGGAATGTTTTTATTTTTCAAAAGTTGGCAAGGGAAATTAAGCTCAAGATTAAAGGAGAAAATTATAACCTGATTAAGATTGTTTGACAGTGTGGCTTTTCTATTCAAAGCTAGTGGGTTACACCTTGTATGAAAAATAGAAAACAAAAATGTCTAGAGATGTATGTTTTCTGTACTAATGTTATACAGTTATTTGAAGTTAAGACTAAGTTTTTACAGAGCAAATGTTGGCCCTTGCTGAAGTTGAGTTGATGTGCTAAAAGATCTTTTTGTCATGGAGATTTGAGTAAGTATAAAACTTAATCGGTGCTGGGGTTTCGAAACAAATATAAAACCATGAGTGTAAGTATCTGTGGTTTTCATGATGTGAGTTAAGAATAGCACCATAATTTATAAATACTACATATATATGAATTTTCATCTTGAGAACTTAAAATTCTGAACCAGAGTTAAGTTTCCAGGGTATTTTGATGTCTCATCTGGTTCTTTATCTTATCCAAATAATATTTCCCTTTATCATCTTGTTGTCATTAAAACTGTTAGTTAGGTTTTAGGGCTATTACAACTGCAAACAAACAACACTTAAGTGAGGTCTACAGTTGGGATTTTGAAAGTTTATCTGAGCTGAATATTATTAAAAATAAGTTGAGTTTTTCAAAATTTTACATTTAAGATAAATTTACAACAGTATGTTATTTTTAAGAGTTCTGAGAATTTGAACATGATCCCTTTTTCAGTACGTAGAAGCCAGGCAATGGATTTCACTGTGCCAGTCTATAAGAGAAATAAGGGTGTTTTGAGGAAATATTCTTCTGTCTTGAGTCCTTTTGTAAAAAAATGCCTGGTGGTTTACTTTTCCATTCATTAGATCTGCTCACGTGTTCTATGAATATGTACTAATGATGAAGTAGCAAAGCAAAGACTTCGAAGTACCAGCTTCCTTTTTGCCTCAGAGTTAGCTCATATCTCAGCTTAAAAGCAGCCCTTTTTTTTCTTTGAAGAAACATTGACATTCAATGTTTTCTTCATATTTTATACCCTATATTGCTTCCTTAGCAGTGAGAAGAATTATGTATGAAACTGGTGGAGTGGGAGTTGAGGGTGGAGTTTGAAAAAGCATTATTGTCAAGTAATTATAATATTTTAGAATAAATAGTCTTGAGTCTGGGCATGGTGACTTAATAGGATCTTTAATGGGAAATGGTACAGGAAAAACTCTTTAATTGTAGAGTACAGTAGTACCTAAGAGGTCCTAGGATTTAGTTAAATGACCTGAGAGTCATTTATAAATCAATATCTACTTTTCTTTAACCATTTAGAACAGTTCTGTCCAGTGGAAATGTTCTATTCAATACCATAGTCACTAACTATATGTGGCTGTTTGAAGTATAGCTAGGATAAATGAGGAGCTAAATTTTTAATTTTATTGAATTAAATAGCTACTAATAGTTATTATGAACTAAGTAGCTAATATATGGTTACACATTAGGACATGAACTCAGAAAGCTTAAGTGCTAATACCACAGATACTGATAATACAGATGCTTGATTAGTTTACCTCTTACTCTGTCATGAGGGGAAAATTTTGATTTTGGTTATAGATAGAGGTCTGTTTTAAACTGAAAACTCAAAGATGGAAAGCATTTTTCTAAGATTAGATGAAATTCTGAAAATCATTTAGGTATATGATTCTACCTAGTAACATTCTCAGTTGAAACTACAGATACAGAATCTATTTTGCTTTATGTTCCTGTGCCCTCATTTTTCTTTCTGGGATGTATCTTGTGCCATTGGTCTTTAATTTTGTTTATTACTTTTGGTGAGAAATCTCAGGCTTATGTTGTGACTTCCTGATTTCATATTTTTGGCCCACTATGTGGCTTCTTATCTTATGTTCCTCTTATGGAATCTGCCCTTACCTTGGTTATTAATATATTTGCTCTTTGATTATAATACATCCTTTTTTCCAATGGCTTCTGTTTTTCCAGTAAGGTTTCTTTTTTTTTTTTCAGTAAGGTTTGTGTTTATTGTTTTATATACTGTTTCATATACAATGAAGTTATACAGAAGGCAGCATATTAATCTAATGAAGCCCTGCCTTTCTTTTTTTTCCCCTCCACTTAAACAATAAGGGAAGTAAAATCCAGGCTAGCTAATCCCCAGACAGTCTATGATAATCAAAAAGATAGTCAATTTATTAGGCTGTTTTGCTAAATAAACCGGTTCTAAAGGAGGCAGGGGTCAAGTCACTTGTCTCATATATTACAGTGGCTCTCTGCATCCCCGAAACGCCTTCCTTCAGTAAGCAGAGTGCTTGAGTGCACCCCCTTTGACCTGCTGATATGTAGATCACAACACCTGATGCTTCCTGGAATTGGCGATTACTGTAACTGCTGCCCATCTGTCAATGAAGGAGCAGTTTCAGAACTCAGACTTGGGGGAGGAAAAGTAATTAATGGTATGTACCTTTAAGAACCCCCTCATATGTAAAATAGTTTCTCTAATACTTTGGTCCGTGTGCACATGTAAAGAAAAAAATTACAGGCTCTTCATAGTTTTGCTGGGAGGGGTATATAAGACCATGGCATAATTATGAAGCATTAGGAAAGATGCTCTGGATCTTGTTTTTTATGAAAAAGATCATTTCATCTTAAGGCTCTGAAAATTCTTTGTAATATGCACAGCTTTTTGGGACCCTTTTCTTTGGTGAAAATAGCTTCCCTTATGAAGACAGTAAGAAAAATATCCTTTCTTAGAAAATGAAAGGAGTTGCTTTATTAGTTACATGATCCTTAGTAGGATGTGGAAGTATCTACTGAAGGCATTTTGTGGACGCTTGAGTCAGGCTCACTGGATTGCATCCTCAGTTCTAAAAGTGGTTAATAAGAGCAAAACCAGATAATTCTACCGTTTACAACATTATCTGGACTGCTTTGCTTGTTTTGCAAAATACTGATTGACAAGTATTTGAGGGCTGGGGTGTGACTCTGGTAGTGTTTGCCAAGCTTGCCCAGGCCTGTTTGCAACATCAGCACTTCAGAAACACTGTCATGTCCTACCTTTAGTGCTATAGGAAAAATTTGAATGGATACTTGGCAAAATTTAGAGATACTGTTCTCTTGAGCTTTTGATTTCGGATCTGAGTTTTCTAGTTTTTTAATCCATAGAGCTAGCTTTTCTCCAATGGCTTACTATTCCTTTTTTTTTTAAAGACCAAATAAAAATAAAAACTTAAAATATTAAGTTTTTAGATTCAGAATCTTCTGGAGAGAGGTAATCTTTAACTTTCTTGGCTACTGAACCAGAACTACTGTTATGAAACCTCAGTGAGAGCCAAAATAAACTGAGTTTAATTTCTTCAGTTTTTCTCTCATACACATAAATCTGTTTTAAATTCAGCATTGTAGGGGAACAGCTATGCAAATTCTTAAGTCAGATATAAATAGTATGGATTTTTAGTAGAGTAAAAGTATAGCAAATCGGTAACAGAATATTACCAATTTGTACTGCTTCCCGGGCATTTTAAAGCAATGCTAAGACTTGAATCCAACAGATAAGAATAACCCTGAGTTAGAAAAGATATTTGCCACACAGAAAGGCATTGCCTGCCTGTGTTACTTTTGTTTTATTATTTTTTCCTTTCAAATGAAGCTGTGCTAATGTGCCTAATAAATACTAAGGTGTAGAATATTTTAAGTAATGCTAATTTGCTTATAGTTCGGGTAAGGTTTATAGTTAGTGAGTAGGAAGACTACTGCTTTTTTATGTATACCTGTAGTATCTGAGTAGAAATAATATATAAAGTAGGAACATTTTGCTTAATAATAAGTGTATGTCAAGTTTTTGGGGATTTGTGAGAGGTTGTTGGCTGGACAGTCAGTACTATTGCTGAATAATGCCTTGTAAAACAGTACAGCGGGATGAAATATATGACATTGTAAAAAAGATCTTGAACTAACTCAGTCCCTTTATCTTTAGAGAAAATAGCCATTTAGAAGTAATGCATGGTATAAGCTTAAGTACTATATGTCCATTCATATTTTGTGGTTAAGGACATCTGTGTAGGCTTTGATTACAGCTCCACTACTTCCTAGTATAAAAGATTGCATCTCAGCTTCTACTTGGAGATAATCATAGTGTTATGAGCTATACATGAGATAGTACTTAATAAATGGTGTAAGAGCTGTCATTAATCAAAACTAAAAGTTGATAGTGTGAATTAAAAAATAAATAATGCTATAGTTTTTGTTTTTCTCTTTTAGGAAGTTATAGAACTAACCAAAGACCTTCTGTCAACTCAACCTTCAGAAACTCTTGCAAGTTCAGACAGTTTTGCTTCTAGTCAGCCCACTCATTCATGGAAAGTAGGAGACAAGTGTATGGCAGTCTGGAGTGAAGATGGACAGTAAGTGTACAAAAAAAACCTAACTATAGTATAAATAATAAAATACAATGGTAAGATGTTTTTATCCAGTTTGAAGTACCCTATTTTAATCTTTTTATAAGTATGTAATCCATACAGCCAGTATAAATTCTTGGGTGGTTACTATTAATAGAGGTTAGTTTTAGCTTTAGATTTAAGAGTATTGGAGAAAAAAAAAAATGACTTGAACCCCAGAGTCTGAGTAAATGCATGTACAGTGGCACCTCAGGTCACAAACTTAATTTGTTACACGATTCTGGAAGAGATGACCATATATGTGTCTACATGGAAAAGATGATGCAGTTTTGTTTTCACCTGATGTAGTTTGCAAACAAAAGCAAAATTTTGCCTAATGCTTTTGTTTGCGGAGCCAAATTGTCCATAAACAAAAGCATTCATGAACCAAGATGCCACTGTATTTTCTAAAGTAAATGTTTTTGGGGCTGGGGAGATGGCTTAGTAGAATAAGTGCTTGCCTTGCAAGGGCCTGAGTTCAGTCCCCATTTCCACCAAAAAATAAAAAATAAATGTTTTTCATGTTAAAAATTGTTTATTATCAGAGATTTTTGTATAGTGTGTACACTAAAATCAATTCTGTGACAAGAACCATTTCTCAAAGAGATAAAGCACACTGAATGATAGTATAAGACTTTCTTGACAGTATTTTGATGGGATTTTTTTACATAGGTTCCTAACTTAAACCACTCTTGTATTATTTTTGCCAAAAGAACCATTTATACGGTTTCATTTTAGAGACATGTAATAATTGAGTGACTACAGTGTAAGTCTTGTAGGCTGAGTACTAAATCTTTACTCACCTGCTTACAGCCATGATATCTTTACAGGTGTTACGAAGCAGAGATTGAGGAGATAGACGAAGAAAATGGCACCGCCGCAATCACGTTTGCTGGTTATGGCAATGCTGAAGTGACTCCACTGTTGAACCTCAAGCCTGTAGAAGAAGGAAGGAAGGCAAAGGAGGACAGTGGCAGCAAACCCATGTCAAAGTAAGTGGTTTTGACTTTCACCTTCAGGTGTTCTCCATTCACTACTAGGTCATATACAATTATTGTAAGCTAGGTTAGGGTGAAGAAGCTATAATACTGTTCACCATAGTTTTGAAGATTAGTGTGATAGGGTCAACATGGTCAGTATATACTTAGGTAAAATGACATTTTGGTTCCCATGTAGGCATTCAGTAACTGAGATACTAAGAATATCATCCTACCTCTTCACCACAGTAAAGACCAACTTAAGCTTTTCTCTACTAAAATATATATCCAGAGAGGAGAAAACATAATTAAAGAAATGCTTTAATAATAGTTGTGCACGATTGTACATACGCATAATCGTAGCACTTTAGGAGGTTGAGGTAAGATTTTGACAAGTTTGAGTCCCGCTTTTGTGAAACTTAGCAATTTACTAAGATGTTATCTCAAAGCAAAAAAGGGCTGGGAATGTGCAGTTCAGTGTAAAGGTCCTGGGTTCAGTCCTCTGCCATATCCCATAAAAGGCACTTAAAGGGAACAAAGAAGTGTGCTGAAACTGCAGTCATCAAGGCAGTTTCCTTGGGAAAATGACATCTGAGCTGAGATTTCAAAAGAATAGAAGTCAGCAAAGTAAAAATACAAGAAATTATTGACCAGTAAGAGCTGAAGCTCTTAGTAATGTGCATGTTTGTCTTGGACAAACTTTACCATTTCTTGTCTTTAAAATAGGTAGTAATCTGTATTATTGAATATATCTATTATTTGGAGGATTAGATGATAACATTACTAAAGCTTATAGCACAGTTCTAAATATATAGTAATGACTCAGTAAATTCCTACTTTAGAAAAGGCTGGGGGCATAGAGGTAGCAAAGAATTTCCTTTGGTGGACACTTTGGCCTAGAAGGTAGGTAGATTAACAAAGGTTTCATAGGTAAGACAGATCATAAAGCATTTGAGGTATAACAGATAAAATGTGATACAGTTTGAGTTTAAGCTGCTAGAATCCCAGGTAGGAGATGCTAGTGGCCTGAATCCCAGGAGTGAATGCAAGTGAAGCATGCCATTTCCAAATACCATCTGCATATCCTCAATAAGGTTGTTGAAAAACATGTATGATCTCCTAGCTTTGAGGTAGAGATCAGAGTGTGTAGTACAGTGTGTGGTTAATGTTGCTACTCAGCTGGTAAAAGTTATAAAAGAAATGTCATGGCCAAAAATTTAGATTTATGTAATAACAGTGCTTGAAAGCTTCCAGTGACACTATACTTTCAAAAAACTACATGTGTTTCTTAGCTCTAGGTATCGGCATTTCTTTTAATGTGTTAGGGCTTCTATTCATGGAGAAAAGAGTATATGTTTGATTTTCTTTTTCTGCATTACTAAGGTAAATAAGTCATCTTTTAAATCTTAAGAGTTCACATGTAGCTCTTTTTTACACAGAAAAGAAATGATTGCCCAACAGCGTGAATATAAAAAGAAGAAAGCTTTGAAAAAAGCACAAAGAATAAAGGAACTTGAGCAGGAACGAGAAGATCAGAAGGTGAAGTGGCAGCAATTCAACAACAGAGCCTATTCTAAGAATAAGAAAGGCCAGGTTGGTGAATCCCTTTATCCCCCTTTCCACACCTGAGAAATACAACTGTCATTAAATGAATTTTAAAATTAATTAGCTACAATTAAAAAGGAAGTACTTAGATTTTCAAAACTACATGAATATCAGTTCTTGGATTTGTCCTCAGCATGTCTTATTTTAGCCATTGTTTTTGCAAATATTACAAATGAATGTATATGAGGAGTTAAAGCTGTTTGAAAAATTGAGGCAATTTATTGAACTCGCTTAGTTCATGTGTCTTTATAAGCATCACTGGTAGGTTTTATTTCAAAGAATTTTCAAGTTCACTCGAGTAACTTATCTGAGTGTTGAGTAGAAAATAACAATAGCTCTTATAAAAGTTAGAAATAAGGGGTTTCACCCTTTTCTATCATGGTTCCTCCACTAGTGGACATGGAAAGTAATGCTGCCCTTTTATCTGACAATGTTTATTTTACGACTTAACAAACGGCAACAAGGTTCTTTGCAATTTAAACATTACAACAGGCCTCACCATAAACTTGAATACAACCAGAATTGTCCTGCCAAAACAGGTAGCTGACAGCATTAGTTATGATTTGAGATTACGTGGCAAGAGTACGTAGTGATATTTTCCATAACTTGTAAGTAAATGGCTTCTTCAAGCACTGAGCTGTTTTGCTACTCATTTTTTTTTTACCCTAACCATTAAAAGCAATGTCTTCTTTTTTTTTAATACTGATACTAGAATTATATTTTAACACTGAAGACTGGAGAAAATTTCTTTTTCTAAAAGTAATGAATGATTTTTCTTTTTCCTAGGTAAAGAGGAGTATTTTTGCCTCGCCTGAGAGTGTAACTGGCAAAGTTGGAGTAGGAACTTGTGGAATTGCTGATAAACCTATGACACAATATCAAGATACTTCTAAGTACAATGTTAGGCATTTGATGCCTCAGTAATCAAAAAAAACTGTTGGATTTCATCTCTGCAGGGCTTTACATTTACCTTTTTACCCTTATATTTTTCTAAAGGTAAATTATTTGCTAGGTGAGTAAGGAAGATACCATTGTGGTCATCGTTTGACTTCGATAGAATGAAACTTGAAGTTACATTTGATAAACTGTTATTCATTTAACTTTTCATTGCTACTACTATAATTCCCTCAGAGTTTATTGAATAAGGCAACTTTTCTAGATGGAAGCTGCTTCATTTGGCACTTAGGTTAATTGTTGATGTACTAGCCAAGCCCCCATTGACAGTTATAACTTGGAATGTGACACACAATTGCTAATTGAGATATGAAAGCAAACGCCAACCCACCTTTTTCAGTTTGTTTTCAACCTTAAAGTCTAGCTACTATCAAGATAAACCTAAAGAGGGCCAGGGAGATAGTTCAGTGGCACAATTGCCTGCCTGGCAAGTGCAAGGTCCTGAGTTTGATCCCTGGTACCCAAAAACAAAACTAAAAAAACCGAAACCATAGACCTAAAGATAGGTTACTTTATAATGAATGGCAAGGTTTGTTTTGAGGAATTTCTTTCAATAACTTGTTTCCTAAGCCAATTAGGCCATCTCTAAAATTGATCTAGTTTTTTTTATTCAGTTTTATGTAGAAAAACATGTTAGCTACCTTGTTAAGGTGATTCTTTTTGGTGTTCTGTGGATTTGTTTGTTACTTGTATGTTTGCTTTTTCTTTTTAACTTTTCACCTAAGGTAGTGGTACTGTTTTTTTGGATGTGTAATGTTTATATTGGAAAACAAAAAGCTGATGTATAGCCCTGTATACAATGTAGATACTATTTTTGTAAAAAAAACAAGACTAAATTAATGAACAAGAGTATTGAATGTTTCATCATTAAAAATTTCTTGTGCATTAATCTGACCATAATTTCCCTGTATATTATGTTCATGTAGCTGAGTTTACGATTTTAATTAACTAGATCAAGTTGCCAGCATTTGTTGGTGTGAACATCAGTTATCCGAAGTTGAGTTTAAGCCAAATACATGCATAGAAAAGGGGTCTTCCTGTTAATGGAAGATGATTTTTAGGATGTGTGTTAATTTCATTTTTGTATGTTTAACTTTTAAATAAAGTGTTTTTAAAAATCTCCAGGGTGTGTTACAAAAGGGTGAAGTCTTTAGCTGCCAGGTTTGGTATAGTGATTAACCCTTTAGCTTGCTTCAATAAATCCTTAAATATTCTTTCCACTAAGTATAAGAAATCAGTTATCTGACTAGTCATCTTAAAAGCCTTTGCTGTGTATATTGGGGTGCTTGTAAATTTTTACATAAAACGTAAATTTTTAATTTTACAGATTTTAAATTTTTTGTAAATTGAAACTTTAGGATAGTGGTAAAAGGTAGAATTTTCTTTCCCTTTGCCTTTCACCTCCTATCACAGAACACAATTTTTCTTCCAGAACATATAGAACAAAAAGCAAGAGATTATAGTAGAAGGAGGATTACGGAAAGCCTGAAAACTTTGGAATAAAAATTTTGAAGTAACTATCTTATAACCATTGTAATAGCCTTGAAGGGTTACAAGAGAATCCTTTGAATGAAATCATGAGCTTCTCCCACCCGTGTAGTGGGGATGGAATTCAGGACCTTGCACTTGCCAGGCACGCACTTATTCTGTTGAGCTATCTCCCCAGCCCTGAATAAAACCATTAGCAACAAGTTGAGTATAATTGTGCAGAAAATGGCTTTATTAAGTTACTTTAGTGTCTTTTTGAAGATAGTTCACCTGTTGTGTGAATAGGCGAAGTGCTGTAACTAAGACTTACCCTCCTTTGATTCCATAGGCCTTCTTTTCTGCATATTAATTTTACTGCAGGCCTTTGTAGTAGGAGAAATAAATGATACCAATACAAAACATTTATTTCAAAATAGGAAGCATAAAGGGCTGGCCAGATAGCTCAGTGGCTGAAGCACCTGCTTAGGTAGACACAGGGACCAGGGTTTGATCCCTGGCGTGCTGTGCTGGCCCCACCCTCAGGGTACCCTGAGACAGAGATTGAGACTGGGTATGGTGCCAAGCACCTGTAATTCTAGCACTTGGGAGAGTGAAAGGAGAGTCACTATGAGTCCATCTGTGTAGTGAAACCCTATGGACCCTGTACTGAAATACAAAAGTACGGAGCACAGTGTGAGATGAGAGCCTTTATATCAGAGATGTCAGTGTGACCCCTTGGATTGCTAGTGACTTCAGTTTGTATTTGTTAGGGTTTATGCTGAACATAAAAGATGCTTAACTCCTAAGAAGCATACTACTTGTAGTATTTTACAAAGATGGTTTAGCGTTTCATATTCTAAAAGCCAGTGAGCAGCTCTTGCCTTAAAAAGCTTTGTCAAAAATTGAGTGTATAGTTCCCATTCTGTAAAAAAAAGATGACATGAAGTTCTGAACGTGTGACAGAAATGTAGAATACTGATTCATGACTCTTAGTGGTTTTGTATGTTCTCAAACCCAGCATTTCATTGTTCGCCATTTCAGTTATAACCACAAGAATTAGTGAACAGAAATCTGACAGTATCGCAGGTAACAAATGCTGTTTTAGCTACCATGTGGAGGGCTGGCCAAACAGCTCAGTGGATTAAAGCACCTGCAAGTACGCACAGGGGCCCAAGTTTCGATCCCTGGGCTTGCTGTGTTGGCCCCACCCCCCCGGGTGCTCTGAGGCAGTGATTGAGACTGGGCATGGCAGTGTGTGCCTATAATCCCAGCACTTGGGAGGCTATAAAAAGGAGAATCACTACAAGTCTGATATATGCAGTGAGAACCTGAATACCCTGTAGACCCTTTAAAAAATACAGGGAAAAAAAAGCTACCTTGTAGAACATACTGGAGGGACCAAGAGTCCTAAAACCAGAATGCTGTTCAAATCCTGTCTCATGTATTAGCTAATGTCCTCTACCACAGTTTTGTTTGTGTAAAATAAAAACAGCTGTTTCTCTAGGTTTTAAGGAATAAGTTAATATTTGTAAAAAGCTACAATATCTGGTATATATATGGTAGGCAACATAAGGGCAGTTGACATTTGCTAAGAATTGGCACATTTTTTCAATGGATAATAGAACCTACTATTAGTGATATGAAGCTCCAGTTACAACTTACTGAAATGTTAACAAATTAGCAAAACCATTAGGTACTAGTAACATTTTAACTTTCATACTAGTGCATATTATTTGGAAGAGTAAGTTTATTAAAAAAAAAAACCACTGATGCTTACAAAATTAAATAGGAGGTTCTGGGTCTATTTCCTATTCCAGGCTTATCCAAGCCCCAGTGTATGTCTGTGACAAACTATTAAACAATTCCAAAGAGCACTGTGAGCTGACAAATCATGTTTTAGGTTAAATGTAAAATGTATTTAGTGGCATATGTTTTTTTAGCCTAGTTATGAAGACTAGGCATTAAACCAAAATGCATCAGTTAAATTTAATTCATTCTTAAATGCTCATTTTGTCTTAATGGTCATGTGTATATCTATTTCCAGTGAGTTTAGTATTGAGTGCTTACATTGAACAAAGGAGACCTTCAGATAGAAGTTTATTCTTTTGTGACCTATGTGTATCAGATTATAATTTTGTAATTAAAATGACTTTTTTACCAGGGGAGAAAAAGTTGTAAACTCTGCCAAAAATGAAAGCTTAATCTGGCTTTTTGCCTAATTTGGATATTGAAATATGGAAGGAAAAATATTTAAACTAGCAAGGATTTATATTTGTTAAAAATCTTTAAAGGGTTCAATAATGTGAATTGTATTATAACTGTGAAGCACAGTATAAATAATTTACAAATTTCAACAATAAATGTAAACATTCTTTGTATCTAGGATTTTTGAGTTGCAAGTTAAACCGAATTTTTACTGCACTGGAGAGGAACAGCATAACAGGTAATTTTATAGTTTCAAGACACAAAAAGCCCCAAGTAATTAATTCCTTTATTTGTATTTTTTTCTTTGTACCAGGGATTGAACTAAGAACTTTGCACTAGCCCTGCAGGCTCTTAAAACTGCTATCTCCCTAGTTCCCTACCATTTTTTGCTTAAACTTACGTTTTTGTATAGATAGATACATTTCCAAGAGGTTCAGAAACCAGCACTACAGGTGGGACATTTTAAGAATTCATATACGATGGTGTTATATTTATTTGTGAGGTTTTTCAACTGCATTGTCTACCTTTTTAGGTATAGATGAAGATTCTTTTGAGGCCTTGAATGGAAATAGGATCCTGAGAATTAAGGCATACCCTTGGAGTCCAGAGCTGACAGCTGAACTCAATAGAACTACCAGATTTTATTTTTATTTATTTATTGTTTTTGGCAGAACTAGGGATTGAACTCAGGCCCTTGTGCTCGCCAAGGAAGCGCTTATTCCACCGAGCTATCTCCCTGGCCCCTACTACTATGAGTTTAGATACTCATCTTTCAGTATCCAGACAGTGAAGACTGGCAGCCAGCTTCTTCCATATTCCTTGCCTTTTCATGAGCCCAGGTAGACGTTTAAATCACTGGAATTCTTTACCTTGTCATTTGTTTCTCTGATTATTATTAATCTTCCTTTAAGAGGACAGGCATAGGAAGTCGTGGTTACACCATTAGCAGGAAAGGTTGGGTGAGCATTTCTTGTTTGAATAGGTACTTAGCATGGGGCCCCAAATCATTATTTTGCTGGCTCATTTTCCCTTTCCCAGTAAAACTGATGAACCTCCCCCCCCCCCCCCTTTTCAAAGCTCTGTACTTATCTTAGCAAGGTGCAGTGAATTTCTGACCCAAGAAACAATTCAGGCTTGGTGCAAACACCTGACTCCTTATCCTGGGAGAAATGAGGTGAAGCCTGAGCTCTGCAGCTAGGCTAGTCTGATATATGGTAATTACGAGGTGCTCCTTGCTCATACGTAGCAGGAAGGAGTAAGTATCCCTTCAGTTCTCTGGCCTGCATTCTGCTCCACAGTGCTGTCTGTGTAGGTGACCTGCTTGTGGAGTGTGAGGAAGTGCTTAATCAGACACAACTGACCTGAACTTATATTCTTTTAATACTCTTTTTAGTAACATTGCATGGCTTTTGTGCTATTCTGTGCCCTGGTGTGAACATCTAAAATAAATACACCAATTATTGCCCTAAAAATAAAGATGGAAGAGCTGGGCATGGTGGTGCATGTCTGTAATCCCAGCACTCGGGAGGCTGAGGCAGGAGGATTATTGTGAGTTCGAGACCATCCTGAGCTACAAAGTGAGCTTAAGGCCAGCCTGAACTGCATAGTGAGACCCTGTCTCAAAAAAAAGACAAAAAATAAAAATAAATAAATAAATAAACATGGAAGAGCTAAGAATCAGAGGGGGAGAGGGATGGCAAATCACAGTGAGTTGGCTGGCAGTATTGTGAGTGTTCCACTTGGGCTAGTTTTCATCATAGTATGCAAGGCTGAAGAAAGGCAAGACAGTCAAGTAAAAACTTGGTGCATGTCTTTGATTATCCTGACTAAAAGAATTAGCAGTTTACAACACAGCTAGTAGATCTAGTGCATCAATGAGGCCAAGATAGTTGATCTCTTTTCTAGGCGAGGTGTCAGCACTTTATTTAAGTAGGACTTTTAGATAATAAAAGTTTATTACCAGTACACAGTTTGTCTAGTCTCATTCCTTTGCAGTACACTGAAGTTCAGCCCAGGCATGCTACATCCTATCTGTCACCTTTTTTAATTTTTTGAGGTATGGTTCCATTTTCCAAATGTGGAACCATCCTGTCTCAGCCTCTAAATAATGGGGTCAGAAATGTGCACCACCATGCCTAAGTAATTATTAAAATGAATGATACATTGTTCTTACAAAGCATGTTTTATAATTTTATAGGTAATCAATTTGAGTTGTGCTGTCTGAGGCTGAGGCAAGATCACTTAAGCCCATGAGTTCAGGCATGGTGGTACAGGCCTAACATTCTGGCACTCCGGGAGGCTGAGGCAACTTGACTCAGTGGATCCTCTTAAAAAAAGGTCTGGGATATGAGCTCAGTGGGAAAAGCCTGGATCCAATCCCAGTTCTGGAAAGGAAAAGGATTACCAAGTACTACTTGACATGGAATTTTATTAATATGAGCTAATATTTAACAAATGTCTGTTGTCTAAGATCTAGAGGTAAGATAATTAAAATTCAAGAATATGGGTGAAATTAGAAGGTTGTATTATCAGAGAATGAAGTATATATAGGTCTCATTACTACACAAGATTTGGGAAGCAATCTGCATGTATCGTGCATAGATACATACACTTCAAGAAGGGTGGTATGTGGAATGTACAACTTTTCAAGAGGAAACAAGTTTCGTGAAGAAATTAATTGCTTACAGACTACCAAAGGATGAAAATTGAACTGAAGTCCTGGGTTTTCCCATATTATTTTTGGTAGCTGCACTGGAATCTGACTTTGGTTTGGGATTTTGAGATGGAAAGAGTAAACAGCAATTGTTTCTAGTGAAACCAACAAAATTTACACAAGTTTTTTTTTTTTTTTTTTTTTTTTTTTTTTTTTTTTTTTTGTCTTTTTTTTTTGAGACAGGGTCTCACTATGCAGTTCAGGCTGGCCTCGAGCTCACTTTGTAGCTCAGGCTGGTCTCGAACTCACAACAATCCTCCTGCCTCAGCCTCCCGAGTGCTGGGATTACAGGCATGCGCCACCACGCCCGGCTTACACAAGTTTCTAAATGGCTAAATGGGTCCCTCAGGAAATACAAATTAAGCAGTATGACCTTAACAGGGTCTTTGCCTCAAGGCTTTTTAAAAATTCCTTCAAAATTCTAAAAGCAGACATTGTCATGAGGCCTGCAAAAACATTTAAGAGGGCCAGGGAAATGGCTCAGTGGAATAAGTGCTTCTCTATCAAGTGCAAGGGCCTGAGTTCAATCCCTCATTCTGCCCAAAAAAAAAAACAAAACAGAGTTTGCGTACATATGCCAAACCAGAGTGACTTCATCAGAACCCCAGCACCCCAGCAGTACAGTGGTGTAAGACTTGGCTGTACTTATATATGTAGCCATGGGCATCTTACTAGCTTGGTACCCCCAATGTGAGGTTACTGGGGGCTGATGGGAACTGCCAGTCTTGTCACTGACGTTTGCATAACAGCATAACCAGATGGCTCCCTTAATGAGAGCAGATAGTGTCAAGGGAAATTCAAATTGCTACTAATTCTGAACTTAAGACACTAAGGGCATAGTTGCCTGAAGACGTGGATTCATCCTTTTACCTTCACAGAGAAGGTAGTTAACAAAAATTAACTCGGGTGTTCTTTACTCACAAGTTTTATTTTTGCAGTTACTTATATACCAATTTGTCTTTTTAAAAAAGGGCCAGGGAGACGGCTCAGTGGAATTGCCTGGCAAGCGCAAGGGCACGAGTTCAATCCCCAGTTCTGTTAAAAAATAAAAAAAAAAATAATAATACAATCTATGTTTGTCTTCCCTTCAAGGAAAGCAAACTCAGGGAAAGAGCACTATAGGGAGCAGCTGCTGTAGGTGCTGAGTCCGTGACAAGTGTGTCCTGGAACCTGCACAAGAGAACAGCAGCACTAGCTAATTTGGTCGCTGTTCAGCTATATGGAGAGCGAATGCCAGGACCAACATGGAGTGTTAAGTCACCGACTTCACTTTCCATGGTAGGAAGCAAGCTCTTTTTTTTTTAATTTTTATTATGAATTTAGGGCAGGACAAAAAAAAAGGACAAAATTATTTTGGGGCTGGGGAGATGGCTCAGTGGAATAAGTGCTTTCCTGGCAAGCGCAAGGGCCTGAGTTCAATTCCTGGTTCCTACAAAAAAAAAAAAAAAAAAGAATTTAGGGCAGGTTCTACAGGGCCTCGCTATGTAGATCGGACTCATAGTGATTGTTTTCAGCCTCCCAAATGCTGGGATTATAGGCATGTGCCACCACACCCAGCCTCAGTCACCATCTCAGCATGCCCTGGGAGCGGGGTCAGCACAGCAGGCCAGGGATCAAACCCTTGGCCCCAGTGTCTGCCTAAGCAGACACTTTAATATGCTGAGCTAGCTGGCCAGCCCTGGCAGCACACTCTGTAAATGCTCACTTGGGAAGTCAAAAATAAGCAAGTACAACAGCTGGACCTAGCCAGCGATAATTATAAATTAAGATAAATAATTGACCTGGGCTACAGAAATGCGTTTGTCATGGTTTTCACTAAGTCTCCAGCACCAGAAGTTCCAATTGTGCTTTCTAAAGGAATGCAGGGGGCCAAGAGATTGCTCAGTAGAATATGCACTTGCCTGGCAAGCGCTAGGGCCTGAGTTCAATTCCCGGTTCTGCCAAATAAATAAATAAATAAATAAACAAAGGAATGCACAGTTTCACACCCATCTCCTTCAAAGAAAATTTTTCCGCTCAAATGCACAGTCAAGGAAAAGTATTTTTGTAGTGGAAGAGGAGCACAAGTGGGTATATGCTGAGAGCTTCGTATGACCAAAATGTCTGGAATGCTGTTAAAAGACTGCCCACAAAGGAGTCTCACATTAACACACAAGTCGGCTGCACGGCTAAATATGGTTGTCTTTATTTTCTTTTTTCCTTGCCCAGCCCTATCTAGACATAAAATAAAACTACAGGACTGAAATTAACAACCCATTAAAATCAGCAATAAGTTATGAAAATCATAAAGCTTTTTTTTTTTTTTTTTTTAAGTAATTAAGGGTAGTTAAATTAAAGTATACAAAGTCCAAACAGGGTGGGGGGAAGGAAGGTCCCTAGGAAGGCTTCCTGGGGGAGGGGGAGGGCCGAGGGAAACCTTGGCATGTGAAAGACAATGGGAACGCAACATCAAAGTGCAGGCCAGGAATTTCACTTAGAAGAAAATAACATTTCTGAAAATAGAAGAGCAACAATAGCACCTGCACAGTGGGACTGTGAGACGAGACTGTAGAAAATGGAAGTAAATCTTTACAGTAAAATGAAGTAAGTGCTGAACTTAACTATGTTAACTATGATAGTGTAGCTACTGTGGGCATCGGACGGTTAAAAGCTGGTAAGGGTAATGATTCTAAAAACAAAAACAGCGTTGACTGTTTTCTACCTAGCCCAGACCTCATTCATTTTGTGCACTATAAAGAGTGAGGTGTTATTATCAAATGCTGCATCAAAATAGATTTTTCCCAATGTTTTTCCACTATAAAAGACATCTATGTTTACTTATGGACAAGCTTTAAAAAGATGTCATTTTGGTTTTCAACACATAGAAAGTTATCAAAATCTCAAATAAAAATGCTGCCATGGCTCAGACCTTGGCCTGCTAACCTGCATGCACAACTCTTCTGACCCACACAGATTTGGAGGCACGCAGAGCTTTTCCTTCTTGCCCCCCAATCCATACTCAGGCCTTGTGACAGGCCAGCAGGTGTGGAGTGCCCCCCTGGGGCTCACGGGTGGTGGGCTGAAGAGCTGGCAGTTGGGTGCCCTAGTGCTAACAAGCAGGGTAAGGTCAACTTGCTTCACATGGAATCCAACAGAAAGCTGAGCTGCATGGTGATCCCTTTCACAAGGCTTCTTGGGAGTCTCCTTTCGTAGAGCATGAAATGAGTTTTTAAAAAAAAGAACTGATCATCCACAGGCTTCATGATAAGTCGTCCCAGGCTGCATTTTAATAGCTCTTTAGCTACCCAAGTTTACTGCCTGATTATCTAGTCTTCCTCACTATAGATCTGATTTTGTTTCTAGGGCCATAAAGCTCGGGAAGGGTTCATAACCCCATCTTTGAATGTGTCTACTCAATGAATATGAGCAAACTACAGAGGATGAACTCTCTAATATCCTCTTCTAGACCAAATAAATCAAATCAAGGTAATCTCGTGTTTGCTGCCACCATGAGAAATTAGACTTTTTTTCCAATATGAATATTCTGAATATTCTGAATATTTGTTCTGCTGGGGAGGCTCTACCCCACTTTTTGCTAAGTGTTTACTTAAATACAAGTCTTCTGACCTTGTTCAAGTATAGTTTTGTTTAGCTTTAAAGAGGAGACTGCAACATGAACCCAATTTAAGATTGTATTGTATTGGCCCAATGAGTATTTCACCCTGCACTGTTATGCCATGCTGGGTTCTAGGACGTGAATGAAAGTTTGACACTGGCACTGGAGTAGCCCTCATCACTCCCAATACTCTGCAGGCTGCTGTGGTCATCAATGTCACTGATGCTGGTGGTACTTATATTGTCCACTTCTCCATGGGAGAACTCTGTGCTTTCGACATCCACTTCAATCTCCTCTGTCAAAAGAGAAAAGGGGGGAAAAAAGCATTAATAATCTATGTTATCTCCCTTCAAAACTTAAAGGCATGAAGCAGAAAAGTATAACAAGCATAGTACTGGTACTTTCTGGAGAACTGATGAACTGAAGATGAAGCGAGGAATGCTTTCTCCACAGAATATCAACTATACCATGCTGTTAAATTTAGGCAGCAAGTTTACTAAGTCCTTTGACGCCAGTTTGTCTGGACCTCTCTAAAAGCACTGTCTACTTGGGAATTAGTACGCAATATTAAGAGATCCCACATCTAACATCTGTTTTGCATTAAGCCAGAAACTAATTCTCAGAGTTGTTTATTAATCAGGGTTGCACTAAAAGAAGGGAAAAGAAAGCCTAAATTTAAAAACAGGCAAACTAGAAACCATGTCCGTCCATCAGGACCTATGGTGGTATCATTCCCTAGAAAATTCTACAGATCTCTACAATTTTTCCTAAAACTTTTTACTTAGTAGCTAAAATAAAGCAATCATAAAATAGATTTTGAGAGGTCCTATGATTCAATTTCCTTACATCAAATACAGCTTGAAATCCTAGCTTTTTTGTGGGGCTGGGAATAGAACTTAGGACCCACTGTATGTTAGGCAAGTGCTGTGTGACTAAGCTTATCCCCAGGCCCAAATGCAACTTAAAATAAGGGCTTGATGTTTAAAATTAGTTTCTAGATTATAGTGAGATATAGAAGGAATTAGTGTAAAGGCACTATGGTAGTGGGAATTTAACATTAAAAACCAAACAAACTCCTAAATATGTATGTGGCCTCCAGTTATCAACTCAACATTATGTAATAATACTATATTTTTTAAAAAAGTCCTCAAGAGTTAGAATGAAAACTCAAGGATTGTTCAGTCCTCTTAAAACATAAACTCGCCTAAAGTTTTGACTTAGATGAGACAGAGAAATTGCTGGCAGCTAATAAAACTGAATGGTGGGTGCATGAGAGTTCGTTCTTCTATTTATTCTTGAGTATGTTTGGTAATTTCTATTTAAAAAAAATAAAAAATCAATTTCAGACAAAAAACAGTGGCATTTGCCCGTTTTATTTTTATTTTACTTTATTTTTGGTGGTACTAGGGATCAAACTTGAGACCCTGTGCTTGCCAGGCAGGTGCTTATGCCGCTGAGCTATCTTTCCAGCCCATAGTAGTTTAGAATCCTCAAAATCTTGTTAGGTTTATTTTCTCAAATGTAAGATTGACAGTCATCACTGTTCACCTCTGGGATCTTTTATTGTGGCACAAGGTCTGAGGAGAGCTGAGGCTTTAGATGAGATCAGTAAAATTCAGATTTGGGGGGGGGGTGTTCTGTTCTCTAATTCTGCCAAAAGCAAATGTTCTACGACAGGTTGAAAGAAAAATGAAAGATGTGGTGCTTTCAAACATATCTCCAGTAATGTAATATCAGTGTATCTTTCTGACACAACTAATTGAAGAGTACAGCTTAGGGCCAGGGAGACAGCTCAGTAGAATAAGTGCTTCCCTGGCAAGCACAAGGGACTAAGTTCAATCTCCAGTTCCACCAAAAGAAAAAAAAAAAAAGGAGTACAGTTTGACTTCTTTGGTATTTCCTGCTCTACCTTCAAATCCAGTAATTTTAAAGCATGAGACTAACCCAAATGGGGAACACTATATAAAAAGGCCAGTGAGTGTTACAGTTATTGGTCACTTAAAAGACTAAATAACTATAACATAATACGGGATTTCTGCATAGGACCTTAGATCACACAAAGGACATGAGTAGGTAAAATAGTATTATCAGGCCCCAACATTGGGAACTGAACCCATGGTCTCATGCATGCTGGGAAACATTCTACCACTACATTCAAAGCCTTATTCTTTAAATTTTGAGACAGGGTCTTGCTAAGTTGTCCAGGCTGACCTTGAGCATGTCATCCTCCTGCCTCAGCCTCCCCAGTAGCTGTACCACCGTGCTAAAATTTCAAATCAGTTAAATACTGAAAGAATCAATATATATTAAATATATTCAAGAAGGAAAGTCTTGTAATTCACATAGGCGGTAGAAAACAATGTGACTGCATAAAACACAGACTGCCATGGTACTTGCTGAAAAGAAAGCAAACAGTGAGCCTGCCAACCTGCCCTGCCTCAATCCAGACAGAAATGCTTAGTATTCATCAGAGTAGAGACACACTGCCTACCTCGCTCTGAATCAGAACGATCTGAAGAAATAGTTGATCCAATGCTGTCCATTCGTATTCGTTCCACCTCCTGAGGACCCTGCAGCTGTTCTAGTCGGCGCTTTAAAAATCTCTGTTCGCGTTCCAAGTTCTCAAGCTGGTGCTGGCTCTTCCTTTCAGCTTCTTCAAGTTTCTAAAACGATGGAATGGTATTAACATCTGCATAGTCACTCTAAAATATTAAAACATTTCTAATGTCTTAAAAATACTCTGACAGAAAATGTGTCTGCATACACAAAAATAATAGGAATGTATCTCTTTTAAACAAGCAAATAGTTGCCTCTACTTTTGTATGTAAGAATGCTGTTACTTGAACAAGTACCGTGCAGTGGAACAATTAACAGTCTGAAAAACAATCTCCATAAAGGAGAAACTTCCTCTGCACTGTGGTATTTGATGGAAAAGTACTGATGGTCACAGCCAAGTGAAGCCTTTGCCACCAGAGGGCACAGCTGCCTCCCCCTGCTGGCTATTAGAAGGGTAATTGTTATTTTCCTAGCATTCTCCAGTCTTCAAATGGCCAAATAATTTAGTCTGATCAGTTTATGCTGCTCCCATTAGATTAGCTGGTTACGTTTTTAGAAATATTTCTCTTCATACCAGTGAAGGGTACAGTCTGCTAACTTATGTGTATGAACAAGAATCATGGCTAATAATGAAACCTGGATCGAGAGACTCAAACACAAACCTAAAAGTAAAACTTCTCACCTTGATATGTGCTTTGGCTTTGTTGAGCAAACCAAGCGTTGTGTGCCTGGTGCAGTCTGGTCCTAGAGGAATCAGAACTTTTAAGCGTTCTAAACATAGGCGCAGGTGAGCTCGCCTAAGGGAGACAGAAAAATCCAGTGAGCACACCCTGCATACTGTGCTAGAAACATTAGAAGACCTAGGAGGACAGGACAGGAACTTGCATTTACTCAGCCCTTCTACCTGAAGGTGCAAGGGGGCTCTGCTATACCCCATAGACACACAGAGATGAGACTTCTCTCTTTTTTTTTTTTTTTGCAGAACTGGGGATTGAACTCAGGCCCTTGCACTTGCCAGGGAAGCATTTATTCCACTGAGCCATCTCCTCAGCCCCTGCTATACCCCATAGATAGTCACCTCAAGTGATGATCCCCAGTGGTAATGTGTCACAGATGGTTTATTTTTTTAGTCCACCCTACAAACTATCTCAACTGCATTGCTCTGGGAGTGTAAAAATATAGTAGAGTAATTGTAATTCTGAATGCCTAAAGCCACAGGCTACAATAGGGATTTTCGGCACCTCAAGGAGGTATAACATGTTCCAAGTTTCTGTTTCCTCTCCTGTGTTTTAGTTACTTCTGTGTACTCATGTATAGGACACACCACCACCACTCTGCAGCTGTAGCCATCAATGCTATACATTCTTACTATGTATTAGGTTGAACTGTATGAGTGTCCAGAAGTTCAACCATTACTCATTTGTAAAAATGGCAACTTCACATGATTTGACACAACAGAACAAAATTCTCTGACTAGCCAGTTTAGAGTAAGACAAATACATGGTGCTGTGGTTGCTTCTAGTTCCTGAAACAACCTATAAATAGTCTCTGCTTCCCATCTACATGTCCCAACTCCTTAGTTTGTATTTCTTCCTCTCTCTTACACCCTCTCACTACTTGCCTCCAGTCTCCTTACTGAAAGTTACTGCATTGCCTAGTTCACCCTTCTGTGGGAAAGTTAGGGAAACTTCAACCTGGAAATGCTAGCAAAAGTCTCCGGGATTTGCCTTTCCTGTGCTCTAAAAGGAACTGATCACTGTGGTGACAGCAAGCTCTGAGTACAGAATTTTATCCTAAAACAATACTAGTCCCTGTCTTTCGTCCTGTGCTTACTCCTAAGTAACTCCTAAAAGGTGGTAGCTTAGATACAGCTGAACTTCTGTATCTCAACAGGAACAAGACAACCTCCGTTTTCTTTTCAAAGAAGACCAAAGTTGTTTTACTAGCTTACTCACCAAACCATGGCCTTTCTGTCTTGATATACAAGAAATAATGTCAAGTGAAATTCTCAAGTACTACCATTTTGAAAGAGGGCTAGGAGAAAGTACTCAAAAGCCAATTACTTCACTGTAAAAAAAAGAAAAAAGTGACTAAGGGTAGTGAGATCAGGTTTGGCTAATGAGTTGTCAAGATTCTTCTAGCAGCCGGGCGTGGTGGCGCATGCCTGTAATCCCAGCACTCGGGAGGCTGAGGCAGGAGGATTGTTGTGAGTTCGAGACCAGCCTGAGCTACAAAGTGAGCGTAAGGCCAGCCTGAACTGCATAGTGAGACCCTGTCTCAAAAAGACAAAAAAAAAAAAAAAAAAAAAAAAAAAAAAAAAAAAAAAAAAAAAAAAAAAGAAAGATTCTTCTAGCAACAGCTAGCCCACTACATAAAAGTGTTAGAATTTCCATTCCAAATCTCGTAAATGCACCATACTTGTGGTAAGATTTTCTTTTAATCTTCTCTAAATTAGGTATTATCTATAAATCCTCCCCCATTTGTTTCAGGCACTGGGGAGTGAACCCAAGGCCTTCACAATGACCTGCATTTGAAATTTTCTATATTGGGATAAGGTCTCATACTAAGTTGCTCAGGTGGGGCTCAAACTTGTAAGCCCGCCTCAGCCTCCCGGAACTCTGACATTACAGGCACACATTACCACACCTGGCAATCTTTAACATTCTACTTCTCTGCTAAACTACCAGAATCTCATAGGTAAGAAAATGTCACAGGAACAGACTGTTCTTGCTAAGCAGACCAACAGAATAAAACCCACACATAGGAAGTGCCTTTAAATTCGTCAGGATTATTGGGGCATATAAGTAAAGGAGTTACTCTGAATTTAGTCTTCCAAAAAGGTTATCAACATGCATGATGGTGCACTCCTGCAGTCCCAGCACTCACAGGAGGCTGAGGCAGGAGGACTGTTGTGAGTTTGAGACCAGTCTGGACCACATAGCCTGAACTACACAGTGAACCCCTGTCTTAAAAAGATTATATATATTGTTGATTTTGTTTAAATTATTTTAACTTTAGAAATTCAGTATACACAGGAATCTTACATTTTAATTCAAGAAATTTCTGATTCCTTACTATAGTTCCACATCAAGAATAGAAAGGGTGGGTGAATTTCCTGTCTTGTAAAACTAAAACAATGAAAATAACATAAAAATTGTCTTCTCTCTTTCTAAAGTCCTTCGCAGGACTTTGGTGTACTTCACACTGTTCCACTCTTTTGTCTCAGGTGGTTCACCCTGAAGTGAGCTCTGCAGACATCAAGGGCAACAGACTGGACTACGGTCAAGGCCACCGTAAGAGCAGGGGACTTATAGAAGTGGGTCAAGCTTGACTTGGGACTTGAAAGATACTGTTTATGGAAAAAGCAAGGATTTCCCAGGTAGTTAAGAGTAAACAGACCACAGCTTATAGAGTGGTGTGTTAGTTACTTTTCTCTCATTGCTGGGACAAATACCCAACACCCAGAATGAAGGAAGGATAGGTTTATGTAGCTGACAGTTACTGCGAGTTTCAGTCCATACGTGGCTGGATCCAAGGCAGAATGGCACATGGCAGAGAGCAGCAGTTCATGGTGGCGGAACAACAATGCAACAAGAGCAATGGCTAAAGAAAGTCTGTCTCTCTGTCTCTTATACTACATTCAGGCTCTCTGCCCCAGGCTGGGATAAGTACTCACACCCATAATCCCAGCAGTACTAAGACCCATAATCCCAGCCTTGGATCACACATAATCCCAGAGGATCCTGAGTTAATCACAAACTCTAGAAGTCCCCACCCTATGACTGCATGAGGCTTTGGGGGAACAACTAGAAACAAACCATAACAACTGGGACTAAACTTAAGCCTAAAATTAAAAATACCTTAGTTTCTTTTATTCAAAAAACAATTAACTAAGCCGGGCGTGGTGGCGCATGCCTGTAATCCCAGCACTAGGGAGGCTGAGGCAGGAGGATTGTTGTGAGTTCGAGACCAGCCTGAGCTACAAAGTGAGCTCGAGGCCAGCCTCAACTGCATAGTGAGACCCTGTCTCAAAAAGACAAAAAAAAAAAAAAAAAAAAACAATTAACCTGCAACTCTGTAAAGAAATATCAGCTAAATTCAACCGTCTTGGAATCTTTGATAAGTTACTTAAATTAATGATAAATCAGGAGTTACCCACACCAAGTAAGTGAAGATTTTAAAAATGCCTAAATGTAAACAGAAGACCGAATTCTCTATTTTAAAAAATACTCCCCATAACTGAACATTTCTTCCATGGAAGGCAATGGAAGTCAGCAACTGACCATGCTTTTTATAATCCCCTCCACAGAAGAGTTTCCACATGGGTTTCTATTCCACTGCAGAATTGCACCCTTTCAACAGCAAGGGGTACACCATGACCATAAACTGCAAAGAGTCAGTACATCACATTCTTCATGGGCTTCTCTCTCCCAAAAATGTCTAGAACAAGAGGTGCAGGCCAGTTCTTTTCTTTCTAAGGCGCTGCTCTCCACCCTTTCCCGGTAGGATCCCTGTTGGTAACCAGATTGCAAATTTAACTAAAAGCCAACACCCTGGAAAGGCTACCTTTGGTGCCATCTGCTCTGCTCTTGTGTTCCTTCTCATGTGACTGGTGGCTCAGGAGCCTCTCCTATGAGGCCAGGAGGAAAGAACATGCCAGACACAGAAGGAAAAGGCTTGGTTTTGAAAATCCTTACTCACTGAAGGGGAAAAAAAAATACAAGTAGTATTCAGTGATGTTTTTCAAGTCTCCAAGAAATAGGAGGAACTGACATAGAGAAAAGGATTAAGGTGTGGTCTAATAGAGACTGGATGTGGTAACACAGGCCTTTAATCCCAGCTCTTAGGAGGCTGTAAACAGATGGATCACTACGAGTCCAATCTAGTAGTGAGACCCAGAACACCCTGTAGACCCTTCTCTAAAATACAAAAAAAATAAAAAGGTATGGTCTTATAAAATGATTTTTTTTAAATTTTTTAAGCCCCTGGTTGGCATTCACTTAACTTATACACTTGTAACCACATGTATGTTCAATAAAAACTAAAGCTAGAGTTCTTCCTAAGTTAACATAAGCGATAGTAAAGCAAAGTTAGGATGAGCCACCGCACCCGAAGTGAGCTACGCAGGAGCTGAGAGAGGGTCTGGAGACCAGTATTCTTTTATTTTCAGACACTGAAGACTGTTCTAAAATGAAATTGGAAAATGGATTTTACTCAAGGGAAAAAGGCAATTCCCATCCACTAGCCCTATTAGAAATAGAAACCTATCAGAACTGCTCTCACCTTCAAAAAAGGCAAGTCTTTTATAGGAAAAAGAGTAATTAGAGTCTGTTTGGCTTTTATTTTGATAGACTGGGGTCATTTTTCTCTGAAGGAACCAACGTTGCTTTTGATTTCAAACTCTGTAAACTATACTGCCAAACTGACATACCACAGAATATGAAAGGAAATTATTTTGCTATAAAGTGGCCCCTCCTAAGAGCTACAAGACTTTAAAGCACAGGTGTATTAACTAAAAGCAGCACACTGTTATGGGAGGAGAGAGGAATCTTTAAGAGAAAAAAAAAGAAAGCCAAGCATCAGACAATGATGTTTTTCAGGTTGCCTTTCGAAAACCTAATCCCCTCTGCCCAATAATAAGAAACCTAACTCCTGGCCCTTGCAGATGCCCTTGCAGGCATGCTCCTCCACAACATGCTTGTCTCATTCCTCCTGCAGGACCTCAAGACTCTGCCAAGACTCTGCCTCTCCCCAAGTCACATGGAAAGCAAGCTGAGTGATAGGGACAGTGCCTGGATTTCCCTCCTAGCTCATGGCACCCAGCGGGCGGAGTCCTCCCACACCACTGCTCTTCAAGCTACAGGGGCTGCGCTGCATTACACAGCAGGAACTGGCTGTTCAGCCTATACTTTCTAAACACTAAAGTTTCTCTGAAATTTAGTACGCTGAGAATCAAAGGTACACAAAATCTACCTAGATACACCAAATCTACCTATTGGATGACATGAAAAATGAAGCCAGATAAATCAAGCATCCCCTGCTCAACTATTTTATTTACTAAAACATACTGTATTCTGCTGCTCAAGATACTGTTGAAGACATAAGGAAGCTAAACAAGCTATTCCCATATTTGACTGTTTTTACCTATAATTTACCAATTATCTGCCTCACAGGAAACAGACTACAAACCCAGGTAATAAGTGGGCAAGTGCAGCCTTAGACATGACTGTGGTGTCACAGGACTCAATGATGACAGAAATAAAAACAGGAGCAGAATTGGGACCCTCTCTTCCCTTTTGAAAAAAGCTGCCTTCACTTATTAATCCTCTTACTTTCTTGTAAAATAAGCCGTAGTATCAACAAGTGGTAACATGAAGTTGTAATAACACAGTATTTTCTATATAGTAAGTTCCCTGAGTAGGAACATTGGAGTTGCCAGGGTTCCCTGTCCCTGACAGACTTCTCAATACGGACGTTCAGGGATACGAACAAACCGGCAGTGTCAACTCAGTGTGCTGAGCACTGTCACAGCTGCGTGCTTGCTTGCTGTGTGCTCCCTCCCTGTGTCCCCTGTACTGTACTGTGCATGGGTGGACAGCAGCAGCACAGAGCTCAGTCAGGCCCGGGGCATCCGGAAGCAAGAGCAGTGCTGATGCAGCGGACACTGCTAGGAAGCCCGAAGCAATAACCATGGAAATGGAAGGCGAAAATGATTTGAGACGGGACCGAGGTGAAAAGATGGTACATGTTGCTCATTCTTATAATGAATCATTCAACAATAGGCCAATTTTAAAGACACGGGCTATAAATGTAAAAATAGTTTATAGTTTTATGTGTGGTTTTTTTTTTATGCAAAGTATAGTAAGACTCATTTTGCTGGAGTTAAGTCAAAAAAATCTGACTTATGAATGTTCTCCCACAATAAGTCTGGGACTATATATAGATAGATAGATACATCTTTTTTTTGCCTTTTTGAGACAAGGTTTCCTTAATGCAGCTCAGGCTGCCTTGAACCCACTGTGTAGCCCAGGGTGGCTTCAAACCCAAAGCAACCCTCTTGCCTCAGCCTCCTAAGTGCTGGGATTACAAGAATATGCTCCATTTGGCTTCTACAGTGTTCTAATAATTTAAATTATTTTACTCTCACATTATCAACTTCAGCATGAAAAGGCTTGTCTACATACAAAGAAGAAAAGTGGAGATCTGTGTTATTATTATTCACTCTAAGAAACTCTCAAGCCACCCTGTCCCACTAAAATCTAAACAGTTCCAAAGGTAGGCTCTGTATACCCACAGGGGTATTCCACACTGAGCCAGAGTGTGTGAAGGCCTAAGGTTTTAAATATGACCAGAAGCTAACATTTCCCCCAAATATTTGGAAGAAAAACATTAATGTACCAGTGAAATAGCTCAGCAGCCAAGCACAGGGACTGGAGTTTGGTCCCTGGCATCACATGCTGCTGGCTCTGCCCTCAGGTGCACTGAGGAAGCCACCAAGACCAGATGTGGTGGTGCTCGCCTGTAATCCCAGTGCTGGGGAGGCTGTGACAGGAGGATCACTATGAGTCTGAGCTGTATATACCAAATTGATTAAAAACAAAAAAAGAAAAATATTATTTCACATGAATACAAACAGATGCATTCTCAAACTTAAAAGAAGGCTTCAAATAAACTTCACATTATTTCATACATAGCTCAGGACCTCCAAAAGTCTATGGTCAAACTCCTGAAGCAAATTAGCACAGATCACCGTTAGACCTCTGGATTTCTGAGGCTTAGGCTGTTATCTCCCAAAGACTTAGAGGAGAAGAAATAGGAAGCAGCACAAAGGCCTGTGCAGAGGAGAAAAGGGGGAGAGATGCAAGTACTCGACCTGTAATTATAAAATCATAGTGTATTTTCCCTGCACTATAGAGTCTACATGGGCTGAGTGTTACTTAGATTTTACAATTCCAAGATGAAGTGCTGATCAGGACGCACAATGGCTGCCATTAAACCACAAGCCATGCTATGGTGGCTGAGGTGCCAGGCACTGCCAAAGATTTTAAGACCAACTCTACTTTGTTTGGTCGCTGTACTTTAGCCCTCTGTTTCCTGCCTTTCAGTCTTATTCCCAACACTCATACCCTGGCAAACCTCTTCTACAGCCAATTTTTTTTACACTTGCCAGCTACTTGCAATGCCCTTCTCCATGTCTAGCTGGTTGGTATCTAACGCACTTCTCAGTGCGTTATATACTAATTTCATCCTTGAGATCTTCTCTGTCATACTCCAGATAACCTTGATTTTCATACTACTTGACTGTACTTCAAGACTGAATGCATACTTTTTGGATTTCCACGTTTCCAATGCTAAACAGAATGATGAGCACCCAATAAAGGAGTATTTCAAGAACTCTCTAACTAAAGTTGAGGTAAAAGTCAGTGTGGAAGCCTCTCAACAGTGTGATCTGATGCAACTCATGTGTGCATGGGTCTGCCACACCCCAGGCCTGCTGGTTAATGGAAGGCCACACGCAGAGAACACATAAGCAATTACTATTTTTTCAATTATCCTGTATTCTTCAAGAAAGGCTTCACTTTTGACAGCTTCTTTTGAAAAAATAAAGTCTTGTTCCAGAAGCCCATGTTCTTCACTGGAGTTTCTATATGGACACTGTTGAGTGACTTAACAGAAACTGCCCACTTGATTATCCATTCTCTACTAGGTTTAGTTTCCATACATACACCCCTACCTTATCTGTTTATAAGGATTTCATTTTTTAAAAACACAAAAACTAATTTGATTGTTCATTCAACATATTCTTTGGTCACACAAGAACTTTCTGTATTCCAAGTTTCAAAGTCTGGGAAATAGGGCTACATCACCGGAGAAAACAGTGGCAATTTGTTCTAAATACAAGTAGCTTATTTTCCTTTGGCAACTGTCCAGGTGTTCGGGTGGCGGGACAGGGGGCTACTCTGGGATGGGGTCAGGCTCTGAGCCTCAACTACTGTCAAAACTTCACTGTGGGTGGGAGAGGACACTTCCAGTTATTTATCTTTCATGCCCGTTTGGAAGCATTAAAGATTTTTGGCTTATTAACGGCTTTCTGTGATTCGCCTTTTGTTGGTGTTCATCCCTATCCTGGCAGCCCCCACTGCCGATGTAGTGGTACCAAGGGGCTGGGAGCATTGCTGCCCAAAAGAAAAAGCATTCTCTCCCGGGCCGACTAGGAAGGCAAGCTCCAATACAACAGTAGCCACTTGTTAATGTTCTACTGGACACGGTGATGTCAACAGTGCTGTCCCCTGCCAGCCACCGTGGGGGAAAGCACATTCTGAAACCAAAACACACTTCCTACGTGCTGGCAACGCAGATGGGAGACACCATGATAAAGCACTCCAGACGCAGCCCTCGTTTTATATATTTAAGTGCACACAAGAACTAAGTGAATTCTAGAGAAGTCTAAGCCTGACTCTCACAGCATGCTTGCTATCCACAGCTCAGAACCATTTTATTCTATCAAGTTACTTTCCAAGATGGCAGAAATGAAGAAATATTGTTACTGATGTCTAATGAAGTGATGATCTTACTTAGTACAAACAGCACAGGTGAATAATAATTTGCAGTTTAATTGTTCACTTAGAAACAAAGTGAAAATAGCAAAGGGTCTTTGAAAATATTCCCACTAATCAGATATGATTAGTATAATAGCTCATTTTTAAGGGGATATATTGCTTAGGAGGAAATACCCATCTTGCTAAATGGAAGAGGAACATTCTAGCCCAAGAGTTAATGCATCCTTACAAAATGAGTATTCAGCATGCACTTAATGCCAGTACCCTGAATGAAGAGCTACATGACTAAAAGTGCTAGCTATGCTTACTGGCAGATGGCAGATGGCCTGACAGTGCTGGACATCCGCCAGTCCAGGCAAGCCAGCAAGGAATTATTTATAAAGTCCATTGTAGCCCAACTCTTCCAAAATCAAAATGTAGGTTTTTTTTGGTGAGAAAGAGATAAAATTTGGGTCAGTGAAAGGAAAACAAAGAACAACTGTTAGCCAATATATTTCATCCATTTAATAACCCTGAACTATGTCACCAGCCTTTAAAACTTCTGAAAAAATAAAATTCCCAGACTTCAGAATATGTCATAGCTCTCATAATTGATGCTTTGGGGTATCTTTACTTCCAAACTACTCCACTGTTCTCAGCTTTTTAGTGTTCATTATGCGCATCACTTGAATTGTTTCTTCTGGTCACAAGGGCCCAACTGAAGAGTAGTTTTTCAATGAGTGGTGGAGTTGCCCCATGCATCCCAGCACTTGGCACCAACCTCACGTCTGCTCCCCTTGGTAAGCACAGGCATTTCTAGTGTAGTCGCTGTGAGGGCTCCAGCACATGAGCACTTTTTTTTTTTTTTGTCTTTTTGAGACAGGGTCTCACTATGCAGTTCAGGCTGGCCTTAAGCTCACTTTGTAGCTCAGGCTGGTCTCGAACTCACAACAATCCTCCTGCCTCAGCCTCCCGAGTGCTAGGATTATAGGTATGCGCCACCACGCCCGGCTACACATGAGCACTTTCAAGCAGGCAGACTGTGAACATGACTTAAGAACTTCTTTTTAAACCCTTCTGAAATGGGAGGAGTGATCAGTGGATTAACAACAATTACAAATTACAGTATGTTCCTAAAAGATAAAACTCCTTTATTTTTCAGTACAAGAAGTGACCTTAGGGCCTCTTCACTACTCCCAGTCCTTATTATCTTTTGAGACAGGATGTCCCTGATGTGCTAGACTGCTCACCCTGAGTCTGAACTTGTGATTCTCCCGCCTCAGCCTTCAAATCCAGGGATGGCAGGCATGTGCCCGCCACGCCTGGTTCTAAAAGTTACAACCATGGCAAGCACAGAGTGGTAAATTACACTTTGTGACTCGTTCCTCTCATCTGTCTACATCTTAGTCTTTCCTCCAGAAAAGTAGAAAAGGATAAAATCAGAGAGGAATCCAAGCTCTAGTATTTATTTCTATGATGCTATTCTCAGCTCAATAACATTATAGTCTTCTGCTCAAGGACTGCTTTGTAAGTAGCACTATACTTTTTTCTTTGTAATTTACTTCTAAGTGACAAACAACTTTACACTTTGATTCTTTTTTTTTTTTTTTTTTTTTTTTTTTTTTTTTTTTTTTTTTTTTTTT
>PVKA01003291.1:50406-71997 GCA_004027165.1 Ctenomys sociabilis | reverse complement strand
TTTTTTTTTTTGAAGAACTGGGGATTGAACACAGGCCCTTGGGCTTTGCAGGCAAGCACTTATTCTACTAAGCCATCTCCCTGGCCCCAGAAAAATTTATATAGCACCACACATTTAGGAAAAAAGCAGAAACAGGCTAAGGGAGCATGCTCCTTCTGTTCTCGCAGCCAGCTGGAGCCTTGGCTTTGCTTTTATACAGCCTGCGTGACTCTTGCCCCAGCACATGGCAAGGACAAAGACGTGGATGCCAGCGTGGGGGGGGGGGGGGCACGGGCAAATCCAGCACACTTCCTTTCACATACTTCAGGGTAATAATCCTGAGACATCTTTTACTTTATTTTTATTTTTCTTGTCTTTTTGAGACAGGGTCTCACTATGCAGTTCAGGCTGGCCTTAAGCTCACTTTGTAGCTCAGGCTGGTCTTGAACTCACAACAATCCTCCTGCCTCAGCCTCCCAAGTGCCGGGATTATAGGCATGCGCCACCATGCCTGGCTGACATCTTTTATTTTTTTTCTGAGACATCTTTTGGAATCCCCAGCACATGTCATATCACAAAACACGAGGTATATAAATGAGTTTTTGCAGTGGAGGAAAATAAGACCCAACACTGATTCAGTGTTTTTCCCCACAAAAACACCAAAATTTCTTGTATATTCCAAGTCAGCCAAACCATGCTCCCTGTTCAGGACTCAAGTAAATCCCATCTACCTTTAGTAGAGCTGTAAGAACCCAGCATCACTAAACTGCTCCTTAGGAAAAGCCTTCTTCATCACAAAAATAGCAGTCTTGTAAAGTCATTTATCTAGACTGAGTTTCACTTATGAATGCTGTAATTGCAAAGATGGAACTTCTAATTGAAAAAGAACCACATTTAGAAGAGACTAGCTTTTTTTCAACTTTGCCAAATACAAACTGTTCTGTAAAGGAATAATTTTGAATCAGGTGGGAATAAAGTGAGTAAGGACCACAAAACCCACAAACATTACAATGCTGGAGAAAAATGCCACAACTGGTCACACCAATGACCCAAATGCCAAAGGGCTCAGAGCTAGCGGCACTAGGGCATGGCTCGGGGAAGTGTGACAGCAGTCCTCCACAATAGCAGCACTGTGTGCTTTGTGTCTTCTTAAAATTAATGGTATTATCAAAGAAGTGATCCAAATTTGGTTTGATTGTTTTTTTTTTAATCTTTATTTTGGGTACTAAATTCCTACACACATTTACATATGACTTATTTTAATTGGAAAAATGTCTCCAAGTTTAAAAGTGGGTTTACCCCCTAATTTTAGTCATGATTTTAAATGAAGAATTATGATTTCTTTTTTTTTTTTTTTTTTTTGGAGTAGAATGTATTTATTGAGAAAGAAAGCTCCAGCCCAAGAGAGGGATAGGAAGGGTAGTTCCCCCTTACGAATGTATTCTTGCTCAATTTTCAGATTTCTCCCTTACTCTAATTCAGTTATGCTCTTCTAGATTAGATAGTCTGTATCTCTGTTTAATTTTAGACTCTTTTAATAGGCCAGCTTTGCTCTAATTACTTGGAAGATGAGGTATTGAGTAGGAAAGCATTCCATGAAAAAGATTTTTTTTAATGGCCTAAAAATCTCAGTCTTTAGGCAGCTTAAAAGAGGTTTTGCATTGAAATTTTTTTTTCCTGTATTTTAGGAAAGGGTCTACAGGGTATTCAGAGTCTCACTACTAGACTGGACTTGTAGTGATTCTCCTGTTTATATCCTGCCAAGTGCTGGGATTACAGCACGTGCCACCTCGCCCAGTCTCATTCACTGTCTCAGTGTTCCCCCCGGGATGAAGCCAGCACAACAGGCCTGGGGATTGAACCCCTGGCCCCTGTGCATGCTTGTAGGAGCTTTAATCCACTAAGCTATTTGGCTGGCCCTGCATTGAAACTTTTAAAAAAATAATTTAGGGTTAATGTACTCAAGCAGACAGCAATTATAAAAAAACACAAGATTTTCCATGCTGACATCAGTCACTATTTTGAGGATATACTGAGAAGTACTCAAGTGGAAGTACAAGAGGAACCATATCTGACCCTAGATTAACACAGGTTCCAACTGTTGTGCAGATGTATAACATTTTAAAGAAATTCCAAAAGAATAATGTAACCTAGAAGTGTTAACAAAATTGAGAAAAGGCATTGGTCCATTAACATGCACAACTTTTATGTTTTTATGTACCAATTAAATAAATTTAAGGCTGAGGACTAACCCAGTGGTTGCATGCTTGCCTAGTATGTGCAAGATCCTTGATTTGGCACCTACCACCACAAAAATAAATTAATTTTTTGAAAAAGGTTAGCTATGTCATGAATGCATAAAGCATATGTAGATAATATCACTATCATATATATAAATGTATTATAAAAATTAAAATTTATCAAAATTATCAAAACATATGCATGTATTTACAGATCATGCATGATACCAGGCAAGGTATCTTCTTCTGAGCTACCTTTCCGGCCCCAGTTTTACTTCTAATGGACTGTTTTCTATATAAAGCAGTGTGTCCTTATGGTGGCATTTTTGGTGAGGCCCAAGGATCTTGTGAGAATAGTGGAAAGTGCCAACCAAGACATCAATGTGCTGCAGACAGCTTTGGATAAATGGGATCCTAAGAGCCCATTTCTTATCCTCGCCTCCCTAGGATGTCCTTCTGCTTGGGTTACTATTAAAGATATGAGCTGTATTCCAGTGAGCACCTCCACATGATGCCAAGTCACTTTCGAGATCATGCATGGTCGACCTTTGAAGAGCCCAGGAGCTAGGGTGGCCAACTCCCAGCACACTCAGAAATCCATGGGTTAATGTTTAACCTCCCAGACTTGGCTACTAATAAATACTCTGCTTCGATCAGAAGCCTTGCCAGTAACAAAGTCTGTCAATATATATCTAGTATACGCCGCCTTTAAGGAGTTCTACCTATTCTGTCAACCAGCAGATTAATATTTACATCTTTGATCCCTTTCAATTTCAGTTTAGTTCATAGTGAGATATGGGTCTAAATTTACTCTTCAGAAAATGGAAAGCCAACTCTTCCAGTACCATTTATTGAAGAGGCTACCCCTTCCTCCAGGGAATGTGTTTGGCTCCTTTGTCAAAGATAAGGCAGTTGAGTATGATTGGAGTGGTTTCATTTCTTTTCTTTTTTTTTTTTTTTTGGTATTTTAGGGAAGGGTCTACAGGGTGTTCAGGGTCTCACTCCTAGATCGTATTTGTAGTGATCCACCTGTTTACAGCCTCCCAAGAGCTGAGATTATAAGGGCTCGCTACCACGCCCAGTCTCAATTGCCGTCTCAGCACACTCCAGGGTGACTGTGATGCCCCCCCCACCATCGTGCCTTGTTGCCTTGAATTGTTTTTGCTATTTGTTCTAGATCTCTTCTGGTTCCAAATGACTTTTAGGACTTTTCTACAATTCTGTGAGATACACTATTGGAATTTTGACCAGGATTATATTAAATCTGTGCAACAGTATAGGAAGTATGGCTGTTTTCACTGTATTGGGTCTTTCTACCAAAGAATAAGGAGTATCTTCTCATTTTTCTGATATCTTCCATCTTTTTTGGAGTACTGTACTTTTCAATGTAGAGATCTTTTATTTCCTTTATTAGGTTGATTCCTGGGTCAGTCAGTCGGTTTTGTCTATCTGTCTGTATTTCTCTCTTGGATGCTACTGTGAAAGATGTTGTTTCCCTAAATTTCTCTTTCAGTGAATCATTATGTACAAAAAGGCTGATAACTGACCGACTGATTATGCTCTGCTACTGAATTTGGTTATTAAATTTTGAAGTTTTTGTGGTCTTCTCTGTAAATCATCAGGTTATCTGAAAATAATAATTTAACTTCTCCCTTTCCTATCCTTATTCTTTTTCTTTCTCTTGTCTGATTGCTCTAGCCAATGTTTCCAGAACTATATTGAATAGGAGTGGTGAGAGTCTCCTGGTCTTGTTCCTGATTTTAGAGTGAAAGCTTTCAATTTTTGTCCATTTAGTATGATGTGAGCTGTTAGCTTTTCATAGATGGCTTTATCAGACTGACATAAAGACCATATGTTCTAATTTTCTGTAGGGTGTTCATCATGAATGAGTGTTGGACTTTGTCAAATGTTTTCTCTGCATCTATTGAGATGATCAGATGGTTTCTGCCCTTGGCTGTTAATATGGTATACTACATTTGTTCATTTATGTATGTTGAACATTCCGGCATCCCTGGGTAAAACTGTACACAGTTGTGGTATGTAAGCTTCTTGACAGCTTGCTGTCATTCTGTTTGTCAGTATCTCACTGAGGATTTTTCTGTCTGTGTTACTAGGGAGATTAGCCTGTTTTCTGGTTGGTTCCTTCTCTGGTTTTGGTCTCAGTAATGTATGCTTCCACGAATGAGGTTGGAGTATGAATATGGATAATTTAAAAGGCTGCATCACATTGTCTAAATGTAGTCTCAGGTCCATATCTAGTTTATCTATGTTGAATAGCCACAAGTTCACTTTCACCCAAAATAAGTGGCAAACTAGACTAAGACAGAGCAAAAGAGACTCAGACATATCATTTCTCCTGAAAGCCCTTCTGGACAGACTGACAGCATGGCAAAGCAATTCTGGCAAACACCTGGAGAGAGGAATAAGCTGTTCATTTTAGGTTCAGGACATGACAGTAACATCTGCTACGAGTTTACCTCGATGCCCACTGGGATACACACAATGTATCAATTATATACTTTTTTAAAACAGGTTTTGTCATACTACCTTCTCCTACACTATAAATCCTCAACAGCAAGACCTAGGAGTTGCTTTGTCCCATCCCTAGTACCTAGCACAGTCAGGGCCTACTAACTGCTTATCTGTGGACATTAACTACAGTTAGGAGTCCTGTCAGTGCCAGGAACACTGCACATGAATGTTCATGTCTACCAAAGATTTCAGATCAGAACATAGTCTTGGGGCTAATGGCACACATGCCTATTATGAGCTCCCAGCACGAACACCTGACAATTACCCACAATTAGCCATCCTAGATTGTATGTTCAAAAGCAGTTCAAACCCTAAATTTTCAATTGCTTAAGGAAATTTAATATTTCCAGTATTTTTTTAGCTTCCTAAAGTGCTAAGGGGGAGGCAGGGGAGAGAGGCCAAATTGTGTTTTATGGGGAATAGTAAAAATGCTGTTACAAGATGAATAATTGTAACTACTCTTCATTCCTAACTCCTGCTGGGTCTGTAATAGGAGACAACGCTAAAGTACTCAAAGCTCTACAAAAAATGTTGAGAAGCCCCCTGACTAAACTTTACTTGATAAGAAACATGGGTTCCTTTTGCAATTTGAAGATATCAAATTTGAATCATGTTTGTAATCCAAAGCTTTCCCATTTTCTTTTTCACTTTTATTAGTATATGTTTACAATATAGAATGATTACATTAGGGGAGATGGCTCAGTGGAATAAGTACTTCCCTGACAAACGAAAGGCCTGAGTTCAATCCCTGGTTCCGCCAAAAAATAAATAAAGTGAGCTTCTTATGCCAGGGAGATGGCTCAGTGGAATAAGCGCTTCCCTGGCAAGCGCAAGGGCCTGAGTTCAATCCCTGGTTCCATCCAAAAAAATTAAATCAATGAGAAAAAAGATTTTTTCTAATAGTATTTGGGTGGGATATCCTGTCTGTACCTTGTAATATGGATAACCACTAAGAACATAACAATGTACAAGGTATTAACTACTGAAACTGTCCTATTAATCAGCTTTGAAATGTCTTATTGCTATTTGTTTCTCAATAAAATAAAATAAAATAAAATAAAATAAAATAAAATAAAATAAAATAAAATAAAGAAAAAAGAACCACCAAGATATATCTTATATAGGTAAAAATTCCCTATGCTCAATGTGATCATTATGCATATCTAAAATGTCAAAGAAGACAATTTCATTTTAAAAAGAATGATTACATTAACTACAGTTAGTACATTATTTTTCTATACCCTTCCATTTTGAATCTGAAAAAAAACAATCCTAGATAGAAGCACAATATAGTTCTTTATACCATTTCCTAAAAAGCTTCTCCAATAGATCATCAATTAAAAAAATGATTTTAAAATTAAAACACTAACCAACACTATCCTCAAGCTAATGTTTAAAATGCCTTTTTTTCTATTTCATGCAAGCACTATTAAACTAAGCACTATTGGCTATAATTTTTGAATTAAAGTTTTTAAACATTTTATTGTAGCAAATTCTAAGGCCAGAGGCCAGGGAGATGGCTCAGTGGAATAAGTGCTTCCTGGCAAGCCCAAAAACCTGAGTGTAACCCTGGTTCTGAAAAAAAAAAAAAAATCTAAGGCCAGTTAAAATTTACAAAATTATAGGTAAATACCTATTCATCATGAGAAATCAACATAAAAAATCTTTAAGTTAAAATTTAAAATTACCTCAACATGTGAACTAATATCTTTTTCTAATCAGATCAGAATTTGCTACACAACGCTCAACAGAGCAAGATCAAGTTTCAATATATATTTGAAAATAGTTATAGATCTTTTTCTAGTTAATGCACTCTTCTGTTTAATACTTCAGAGCTTCCAAATGATATGAAGAGGAGTACTTGCAGGTATTCATCATGCACACCTGTGTGCCCCCCCCCTTTTTTTTTGGTGGAACCAGGGATTGAACTCAGGCCCTTGTGCTTGCCAGGGAAGTGCTTACTCTATTGAGCCATCTCCCCAGCCCTTGTGTGCACTTTTGAGCTGCATTAACCCACAATGGCTCTGGCTCTGGACGCACACCTCAGAGCCCTAAGTAGCCATTTCAATTGTAGTCTTACGCTAGCATCATTTATGGAAATTCACAGCATCCTCTAATGTTTTCCTAACATTATTAATTCTAAACTAGGAGAAACATTAGCTTTCCAAAAAAGAGTAAGTCTTACTAGGACCTTGCCAAAGAATACTGTTCCAGCTGATCACGGAAACTTCCATGAAGAACTCTCTTTATTTAACTCTACAGACTTTACATAATGTCACAGCAAACAGCTGTGAGAATAAAAGTTACCAAAAGTTAGAATCTAGGCAGGACTAATACAGCTATAGATAAAACTCCAGGAAAAAGTCTGTCTCTCAAAAGCAAGCTGCAATGTTAATATTAAGGTATTAGGGCTATTTAAACAGAACAGAGTGATGGCACCTCAAGGGCAAAACACCGGCACAAATCCAACAGTTTTAGGAAACAGTTTAATAACAAAAGATCAGTCACAGCTTCTATGCTATTTATAGTAAAACGTTAAGTAGTAAATGAAGTTTGTTGGTTTGCCACACCGATTCAGACCCAGAAAGCAGTGTACCCTTATCTGTAATGTAAAACCCTCCCTTTCGGGAGGCCTTTTCTCGTGGTACGACTCTAGCAGAAGTCCCATCGGGAGGCACAATCGCCACATACTTCCTAAGTGGGTCATATTGCCTAGAATATGCTATGGGGACAAGCTGTTCTCTCCGGAGCAAGAGTGGAGAACAAAACTATTTTCTTTGGAAAGGGAAGATGTCTGCAGGGAAGCAAGTATCTCATTATGTACCTTTCTAAAATATGTTCTATCTTGAAGTGGCAGATTTAACTCACACGCACACACACACACACACATACGTGCACGCGCAAGCGCACGCCAGTTATTTGGCTTGACACTATGGGGTTTTTTCTGCTAATCTCACAAAAGGCGCATAGCCTGCTACCAAAACGTGCATTATCAATTCACTCAGCTTTTGTTAATCAAGGTACTTTCCAGAGTTCAGGTTGCAAGTGGCTCTAAGATACAAGGACAACCATGTAAGGTCTATGTCCTCGTGGAAGGTATGTGTCATGAAAGAAATCAGATAGGTCTACAAAGGGGAAAACTACACTATAAAGTCACAGGAGTTAAAATTCATACAGGTGACACAGTGAACCTCATGAATTCAGAGGTGAGATCATTTTGCATCATAAGAAAAAGCTTTGTGGAAAAATACATATTTTAGCTGTGCCTTGAATGTAGTGTCAAAAAGCTCTAATTTGGGAATCAGGAAACCTAGGCCATCATCCTGACTGTCATCAATGGCTTCGGTGGAGCACATAACACACTTCATATTCTTGAGACTTTTGAGAACTATACGACATGATTTTCTAAACATGCCTCTCAAGCTGTACGATCCCTGGAAATGAGCGGGCAGCTGACATACTGCCTTTTAAAAAATTTTTAGGTTTCATAAATGAGACTCACAATAAATTCAATCTGATAGCTTCCTCTTGAATCTCACCCCTTTTCCCAGCAAAAAATATAAATGCTACACTGAGAAACAGTGTAACATTTATATTTTTGTTGTTCTTTTTCTTGACAGGATCTTGCTAAGTAGTTCAGACTGGGTCTAAATTTATTACGTATCCCAGGCTGACCCGGAACTTGCAACAATCCTCCTGCCTCAGCCTCCCAGTGCTCTGATTACAGCAGTATGCTATCACATCTAGCTGTCTCTTTTCTTTTGGGGCAGGGTTAAAAGAAAACGGTCTCACTATGTAGTCCAGGCTGGCCTTGAACTCCAGACATTCCTGTCTTTGCTTCCAAAATGCTGGGATTATAGGCATATGCCACTCAATTGACAATATGTGTCTTTTTTGGACAGATATCTTTTTTCCCATACATCTGAATATACATAATATAATCATACATAATATGATTTTGCTTTAATGTTTAAATATAAATGAGATCATAATAACTTTTGTAATTTGCTGTTTTTGCTTAGTATATCTTGAAAATCTCTTCACATACACATACATGGGTCTACATCATTCTTTTTACCTGATGTATAGATGTATCATTTAGTTAACCACTTCTTTACTGATAAAAATTCATACTACTTCTACTACCAAGGTTTGTTAAAAAATACTTTTGTTATCCTTGTTTATGCTTTTCTCTGCCTACATAGAAAGTCAAAAGGGGGCAGTAGTGTAAAAAATGAACTGAATATATGGAGGTAGAAAACATCAAAAATTAAGAAGTTCAGACCACGTATCTGCATTTTCAGTAAGAAAAAAAATAGTCACAACAGTATACCAGAAATACTTTTAGACTTAGAGATGGAAGATATAAATCCTAATGCTAGGGTGAAAAACTAGATTGGAGAGTAAAACACAGATTCTGGAGCCATCTTTTCTTACTGCTGTGACAAATACCCAATACCCAAAATTAAAGGGGGAAAGGCCAGCCAGTTAGCTCAGCAGATGAAAGCGCCTAGTAGCAAGACCCTGAACACCCTGTAGACCTTTCCCTAAAAAATACAAAAAAATAAAAAATATTAATAAAGGGGGAAAGGCTGACTCTGTTCAGAGTTTGTGGAGGTTTCACTCCATGGCTGGCTGGCTCCAAGGCAGAGGCGCCTGACAGAGGAGAAGCACTCCATGCATGCAAAGGCAGCAAGTACCAGAGGCCCCCTCTGTCCCTTTTATCTTATCCAGGTACCCACTCTTGGGGGCAGCACTCCCTCCCAGGGTCCCTCGCACCACACCATGAATCTCTCCCAGCACTGCATCCTTGATCTCTGAGGCACACACCTAGACCCCTTCAGTGCACGAGCCTTTGGGGCAGACATTGAAATTCAGGCCAGAACAGGATGCTTGAAATTCTAGGATTTTCTTAGGACTGGAAGTTTTTTTTTTTTTTTTGGAACTGGGGGTTGAACTCAGGCCCTTGCCAGGGAATATTCACTTGCCAGGGAAGCGCTTATTCTACTGAGCCATCTCCCAAGCCCTGGACTGGAAGAATTTCGCTTGTCTCTGCATGGTGCTGAGGGTGGAACAAGGAACAAGGTTGCCAGCATGCTAGCATGTGCTCCACCACAGAACTGCAGTTCCAGTCTATAGAAAAAATCTTAAAAAGCAGTCAAGTCTTCTCCACCTAGTTTTAAAGAAACTAAAAAGTCCCATCTGTAAACTGCATGTGATTTTGGACCCCCAACTTTGTACTTTTGCCTCCACTCACTTGGAGAAGTTGGGAAAGAAAAAAATTTCAATAGCTACTATCTTAAGTGTTACAGAAAACAACACGAAGTGCGAATGGCCAATCCAAATGGAGGTTACAGTTAAAAACAGCATGAACTTGTCATGGACCCTGTCCCTACTCTTCTGATTCTAGCAATCCTCAGTAACTGAAAGCAAAGAACAACAAAACGAAAACAAGTGAAAAATAGTGACAATGTCCCAGTACAAAAAATACTCTCTTTTGAATAACAGCTAAAATATGCCATAACAATCCAAATCCCTTCCTTTTTGTTGTGTCTTTAAGATGAGCTCTAGGGGCCAGGGAAATAGCTCAGTAGAATAAATGCTTGCCTGGCAAGCACAAGGACCTGAGTTCAATCCCCGGTTCTGCCAAAAAAAAACAGCTCTCATTCTGTTGCCTTGGCTGGGCTAGAAGTAGTGATTCTCCTGTTTCAGCTTCAAGCCTGTGCTCAGCTTGAATCTGTGTTTTGGAAAGACAAATGAAAACTGCTGAAGTAATCTCTACTCTAGTAGGCAAGATTTCTTACTGACATCCCTGGTATCACTACCAAAAGTTTTTTGTTTTTTTTTTTCCTGTATTTTAGGCAAGGGTCTACAGGGTGTTCAGGCTTCAGTACTAGATGGGACTCTTAGTGATCCACCTGTTAACAGCCTCCCAAGAGCTGGGATTACAGATAAGCGCCACCTCGCCCAGTCTTAATCACTGTCTCAGCACGTCCCCGGGGGCGGGGCCAGCAAGGCAGGCCTAGGGATCAAACACATGGCCCCCTGCCCCTCCGCCTACTTGCAGGTGCTTTAATCTGCTGAGCTATTGGCCAGCCCACTACCAAAATTCTTATCAGAATAGAAATTTCTTTAAGTAAAATACTAGCTTCAGGGAAAAAAAAATATTGAATTCTGGTTATTAAACTTGTAATAGTTGACAGAGTTTACTGCATTAATTGTTTTACTATATGAATTAAAAGAATTTAGCAAAATAGCACACTGAACTAAAGTCTAGTCAAATTCTGCATAATTATTATGCAGATCATTACTAATGGCATAGACAGTTCTACACATCAAACATATCCCTCAGAGCTGCACATAAAATATTTTAGATGGTATCTCAGGAAGATATATTACACTCATTTTAAGTTACATATTCACAATCTGAAAAGTTTTTTTTTTTTTTAACAAGTTACCACTTCACTAAGACCTCTGCAATTATCTGAAAGACTGTATCTTTGCTATAACATTATCGTATCAGTTACTCAATATCTGAGTTCCTTGTTCATTTCCAGGAGTAATGTCAAAATCACAGTTTCAAATTCCAATATGTCTGGTTGTTTTTTAAAAACTAATGATCTCATCAGTCACAGAATTCATTTAAAATTCAGGGACTGAATAGGTGAAGAACCAAGAACATGGGGCTTCTCAGGGCAGTCCTGTATGCTCAGCCTGTCGCCTTTCAGGGTAGCCAGATTAGAAGTAGAAAGGTTAGCAGTGCTGAGCGCGTCCTGCAAAGGGCACTAGACTGGGCCTCTACCTCTGCACCTTTGGGGGCTACACTGCACAGGGTAGGATCCAGGTCACACCTCTCTGCCGCCCATAAATTTTATCTCTAAAACCCACTTCACCTGTATCTCATACTGCACTCAACTTTAACAGGGGTTGATCTCTGCCCTGACAGCAAACTTCAGTGATCTACAGTTTACAACATTCTTACCTTTATACAAACGCTATTAAAAATATTCATTTATTTGCATACAAAATAAATACATCTCCCATCCAAGTACTAACCAGGCCCAGTGCTGGGGTGGCTGAAAACATGAGGATCACTACAAGTCTGAGCTGCATAGTGAGACCCTGTGCCAAATATGTAAAATAAAAATAATAAATTTCCCCCACCCTCCAAAATAAATTTTTAAAAAATACATCAATTGTATGTTTCTGTAACAAATGTTATTTTCATACTGTCTGATAATGTCAACTTACTCATTTAACCAATTCTATAGATTTTTAAGAAATTTCCAGCCAAGCATGGTGGTGCGTGCCTATAATCCCAGACGTTGGGGAGGCTGAGCAAGGAGTTCGAGGCCAGCCTGGGCAACTCATCAAAACTACCCTCAAAAATGAAAAGAGAGAAAAGTGGGACACAGCTCAGCACTCACCAGGTTCAATAATTTCTAGTATTAAAAAGAGCAGAGGGCTGGGAGATGGCATGGCAGTCTAAGCACCTGCCTGGCAAGCCTTAACCCCTGGTACCACATGCCAGGCCAGCCCCAGAACAGCAGGCACGCTGTGCCAGGCATGGGGGTGCACGCCTGTATTCCCAGTGCTGGGGAGGTTGTGACAGGAGGATCACTACAAATCCGAGCTGCAGAGCGAGACCCTGTACCAAAGAAGTAAATAAAAAAAAAAAAAAAACGGGGAGGGGAGGAGAGGACTAGAAAGGGAAGAAGAGAAGAAGAAATAGAAAAGACAGCAATTTCTAGCAAGCTCTGGGGACATAACCCAGCCACAGAGCACCTGCTTAGCATGCACAGGCCCTGATTTCAATCTCCAGCACCTGACCCGAAGCACTAGTAAGTAAGAGCCTACTTTCCAAGAACTGTAACTTTTTTTGTTTACTGAGGGGTTTTTGTTTATTGAGACAGGGCCTCAAGGACTCATTACGTGGCCCAGGCAAACACTGGGTCCACAGCAGTTCTGCCTCAGCCCCCCAAGTGCTGGGATCCATCAAGAAGTGTTGCTTCATGTGCTCGCTTCGGCAGCACATATACTAAGAAGTGTTGCTTCACTACCATTCCACCAGTGCCCTCTACCCTCTGCATTGTAACTGAGACTTCTACGGTCTGAACAAGTAGAAAGGCATAGTTATCTTCTTTGGAACTTTTTTAGAAAAATAACTACAGTATGTCTTTTTAAATGATGTTTTATTGGTACTTTTTAGATATATATATAAGGATCACATTCCTCATAGAGAATTTGTACTTGTATGTGATATAACTTGTTTCCCCCCTCCACATTTACAAAGCTTTGTTCCCATGTTTTCTCTCTTCTCTTTTTTTTTTTTTTCATTTTACTTTTTCCCTTCTTCCTTTCCCCTTCCCCTCTCTCTTGTTTGGAAGGCTTATATACATTTAAAATAGGTGTACTGGAGCCAGGCAGATGGCTCAGTAGAATAAGTGCTTCCCTGGCAAGCTCAAGGACCTGGGTTCAATCCCTGGTTCTGCTAAAAAAATAAATAAATAAATAAAATAATAAAATAGGTGTATCAATTTTCCACCTTCAGACTAAAAGTATTCATCATATATTCCTAACCAGAAAACTGGAAGCAGCAGTTCTCTTTCCCTGTACAACTATACTTTTTAATTTTGCCATTCAAGGCATTAAGAAATACTGATAAAATATTTTTTCAAGTGAAATTTACATGTATGCACACACAAATACTATACACACATATAATACAACCCAAACTTTCCCCACAAATACTAACACCTTATTAGGTGCTGCACTATGCAGATGCTGCAAACTTATATGCAGTTAATTACATGTCTTAATTAACAATGTTCTTGTTTGTGCAGTGCTATTAGCTAATGATGGCATCACCGTTTTATTTATTTATTTATTTATTTAATTATTATTTAAGGTCTTTCTGAGACAGGGTCTCCACTAAGCACTTCAGACTGGCCTTGAGCTCACTTTGCAGCCCCAGCTGATCTTGAACTTACAACAATGCTCCTGCCTTGGTCTGAGTACTGGGATTACAGGCGTGCACCACACACCCAGTGACATCAGTTTTTACTTGCCAATGTCAGGGTCACTGGGCTTTTCTGGACTTTCTGCTCTTCCAGTAATGAAAGATAACTGGTACAATAATGTTATAACTGATATGATGAGCTCGTCATATATGCTGGATACAACACTCACAAGTTTATTAATATTCTCTTCCGTTCTTTTACCTTGTCACTCTCAGCGCTAGGAAGTAACCCAAGGGTGTGCACACCACGTCACAACCTCATTCCTCCATTCGTTCACTCACCAACCACTCATAAGACAGGGTCTCACCAAGCTGTGAGAGGGCCCGGCTGTGCTCCAACTTGCCAGCTCTTGCCTTAAGGGCCCCTGAGTTCTGGGGCTGCGGCTGTGTGCCTCTGTGCTCGGCTTCTTTCTACTTTTTTGATGGTGCCCTCAGAAACACAAGTGACTTTAATTTTAATGGTCCAATGTATCCATTTTTTCATTTGCTTGCACTTTTGCAGCTGTACCACAAAGAAACCGTTGCCTAACCCAGTCACCAAAAATTTATTCCTATGTTTTCTCCTAAGAATCTTATACTTTTAGCTCTTAAAAATCTAGTTCTACAATCCATTTTTAATTAATTACCACGTGTAGTGTGAGGCAGGGAATCTACCTTCACTACTTTGTATGTATCAACACTATTTGTTAAAACTACTACCTTTGCAAAGGTATCTAGCTGTCTTGGGATCTCTGAAAAACTGGCTGGCCAGAAACCTGAAGATTATCTCTGAGCTCTGACCACAGTAAGAAATCATCTCTGCTCTCCCAACCTTACACCACTGGTCTTCATCTGCTCTGAGGCCTGTGCCCTTCTGCCTTGGTTATAGTGGCTGTGTAGGAAGCTCTGAAGGGAACCACGTGTCCTCCAGCTTGATTCTTCTTTTCAAGATTCCTTAGACCTTTCTGGACATTCTGCCTATGTTATGTCTCTGCAGGAACTTTAGGATCAGTTTTTTTAATTTCTGAGGGGGGGGGGAAGCTGGGATTTTAATAGGGCTTGTGTTGACTCCACAGATCAACTTGAAGAACAATGCCATTTTAACAATACTGTCTTCCAATCCATGAACAGCAAATATCTTTCCATTTCTACATTTCTTTAAATTCTTTCAGTTAGTTTTCATATTTGTTACATTTATTCCTAGTTATTTTCTTCTTTTGGATGTTACTGTAAATGAAATGGTCTTCTTATATTCATTTTCATGAATTTCAACAGTTTCCCATTGATCACAGCTAGTATACAGAAAAAGTAGAGGTTTTTGTGTATCATTCTTTAACTTCAAACTGCTAAATGCATATGGCTTCTAATAGTTTTTCTTTTTTTTTTTTTTTTTTATAATTTTCTATACAGACAGTTATGGTACCTGCAAATAGAACTGTTTTCTTCTTCGTTTCCAATCAAGATGTCTTCTACTCGTTTTCCTTGCCTAGCTTCCCTAGGCAAACTCCACAGTACACTGCTGAATGTAAATCATGGATACAAATGTCTTGTTTTCCTACTACTAGGGGGAAAGCACTGAGTTTTTAACCATTACATATGCTGTTAGCACGGCCTTTGTGTAAGTGCCCTTTATCTGACTGAGAACTGTCTCATAAGGCCCTATTGAATTCAAACACATAATATCTAATATCCTTTTGTACCTCAGTGATAAACGAGGGCCTAAAAAACCTTTGAACATTCCAGAATTATAGGATCCAACATCAAACTGTGCACTTTTAAGTTAGGTGAGACTACATTAATTCCAAGCCTACAATAAAAACTTGGTTTCCCTAACCCATAAATGTATCTTTAGCAAATATTCTTTAAGTACCATTAATTTTAATGAACATTCTGCTGAGTCAATCTTGTTTTCTTTCTTAACAAGTTTATATCATTAAGTATACACAAAAAATGTACTCTTTTTAAACAAATGCCATAATATATCATATAAAATATATAGCTAAAGTCAATTAAGATACGCTCCTGCTGGGGCAGGGGAGATGGCTCAGTGGAATAAGCACTTCCCTGGCAAGCACAAGGGCCTGAGTTCATCCCCAGTTCCGCCAAAAAGAAAAAACAAAGATACACTCCTCCTAAGGAATCTTTTTTTTTTTTTTTGTGAAACCAGGGATTGAACTCAGGCCCTTGCACTTGCCAAGGAAGTGCTTATTCCACTGAGCCATCTCCCCAGCCCCATCCTAAGGAATCTTACCACAGACCAAAACAATCACTCTGTCAAAAATACTTGTCAAATGGGGACATTTTCAACAGTTAGGGGAAAAATTACATTCTTTTTCATGTCTAAACAATTAAGTTAAATAAAACATCAACACTTTTAACACAGTCAATGAAATTACTTATTAGTTTTCAAATATATAAGAAGGTTTCTTTTTAAGATACCATTTTAAAATCATGGAATGAAAAGGCAATAGTAACTTCACAGGAACATAAACTGCATTACTCGGTACCCTTCATAAAATTGCCTGTCTTAGCATACTGCGTGATACCTTAATGAACTACACGCCAGTAAGCCTCTAAACTGTGAGTGTACCAATCTCTTATCATCAGGATAAATTCTCTTCATGCCAAAAATTCTTCAAAAGACATTCCCACCCAAGTTTTCTCATTTAATTTATTTATTTATTTATTTATTTATTTATTTATTTATTTATTTTTGTCTTTTTGAGACAGGGTCTCACTATGCAGTTCAGGCTGGCCTTAAGCTCACTTTGTAGCTCAGGCTGGTCTCGAACTCACAACAATCCTCCTGCCTCAGCCTCCCGAGTGCTGGGATTACAAGCATGCGCCACCACGCCCGGCTAATTTATTTATATTTAGGAATTTATTAAACTTCCTATTTCTTCCTTTCTTTTTTTTTTTTTGCGGAACCAGGGATTGAACTCAGGTCCTTGTGCTTGCCAGGGAAGTGCTTATTCCACTGAGCCATCTCCCTGGCCCCTAAACTTCCTATTTCTTATCCATGAAATTGTTTTGCCTGTTAAGCCCTCAAGAGTTTCTATATATTTGTCACTTTTCACATATAGTTAGTTAATATATTTTGTTGACTGTTCAATCTGGGCAGTGCTGGAGATAAAACACAGGGCCTTGCACACACTGGACAGGTGCTCCAGCACTGCCAGGGCCCAGCCCCTGCTGATTTTCATTCTACTTGGTATCTCCCAGTGTTCTTCCTGAATGACTACTATGTGCTAAGACAAAATTTCTGCCTTTCAAAAAGCTGTATTTTACTGACAAAAGCTAATGTAAGTAATTCTAGCTAGTAAACATATTAAAGTGACAGAAAAGGCAAAGGACTGAGAACGATTAGGGGCCTGAGAACTGAGAACTAAATAATGATGAAGCGCTAGCTAGAGCAGGGTCTTTCAAGCAGAACGCCACATGTAAAAGCCTTAAGTGGAAATGAACATTCTGTTCGAGGAAAAAGCAAGCAAGCAGTGCAGCCAGGAGTGGTGAGCAGGCATAGTGCGCTCAAGGCCAGCCTGAACCACACACAAGAAGACCGGGTCTCAAAAAAAAGTTTTAAAAAAAAGCAAGCAGAGTCCACTGGGCCTCAAGAGAACAGGGGTAAAGCAACAGAACTACGCAAGGCACAGATTTTTACCTAAGAGCAAAGGGGAGTGATCCCAAGGATAATAAACAGAGAAAATGACATGACCAGACACACTGAGGAAATCACATTAGCTGCTATGTGAAGGATGAAATGGTAAGGAGAGGGGAAGGGGAGATGGCTCAGTAGAATAAGCGCTTGCCTGGCAAGAAACAAGAGCCTGAGTTCAATCCCCAGTTCCGCAAAACAAAAAAAAAAGGAAGAACGAATGAATGAACGAAAGAATGAATGAACGAATGAAAGGAGAATGAGTAACAGCAATTAAGAGAAAACAGTCCAATAGTCTTCCTTTGCAGTGCTTCTTGTCCCCTCTCCCTTTTTGTTCCTGACTCTGTTGCCTGAGTGCCAGCTCTCATCTTCCTAATTCACGGGCTCCTTACTTCAACAGCACCCAAACTGGTCTCCCTAGGCAGACAGTATTTTTCTTTCGGCAGAACCAGGGACTAAATTCAGGCCCTTGCGCTTATTCTACTGAGCCATCTCCCCGGCCCTAATAGTATTTTTCTTAATGTTTTAATTATGCCTAACTCTGAATAAAAGCTTCAAATACTGCTCTCAAAATAAAACCCCAATTCCCTGACACGCCGTAACACTCTATAATCTCATCCCAAATTACCTCGACACCCTCATCTCCGACTACAATGGCTGGCTCTGCTATCCACTTAAAACAACCTGCTCACATTTCTGAAGCCCAACTTGTGCTGCCAACCTTGCTGCTCTGTAACTACTCACACTGACCCTTTTCCTTATGGAATTACATAACAGCACTGGGTAATGGGGAAACACAGTAGAATTCCATAAATGCTAATTTTCATCCTTTGTCAGAAGCACATGAAAGCCCCTATATGTGGAGGACACCTAATACCACCTGATGGACGTTCATTAAAAATTGTTTCTTTTATCACAGTCAGTTCTAAGCTGCCTAGGAAGGCATTATTTGTCCAGTGTCCTCATGTGGCCCTTCCAGCTTTGCCAAAGTTGTAATAAGGGCACGTCTTTTACTTCAGTGGAATGACAGCTATTGCGGCTGAACAGCCTCTCCTGCTCTCAGCGCAAGGTTCCTGACCATTAGAGTCCTGCTCAAGTTGCTGACTCTGTCCAAACCATCATCAGTAATTGGAATTAAGATAATGGAAAAGCAGTGAAGCAGTCTAAAATCTGTACTGAATAGTTTACTTTCTGGCAAAGGATTTAACACAAAGATAAGCCAAATTCTTCATTCTTCATGTTCACACACTCAGTATGTTTACCAGGCGAATTTTTATATAGGTCCTTGAAGAATGCACAGTATCTAAATATACTCTATTTCCTTTCCACTTCCATATCTTGGTCCTCTTATAACCTGTTACAGGTCTAGGGAAAAACAGTACACAGGTAACACATGCTCTCAATAGTCTAGACTACCTTAAGCATAATCAACATGGTTTTAGGTAGAAAACAACCCCCAAGACCTATCCAAGAGCGAAAGTAAAATTCTGTATTAATTATGGAATTGCCTAAAGCTCCTTAAACAACTACAGGGGTAACTGTGGGTTAGAACACGTTACTCTGGGCACCTCAAACCCCAAACATCTCTCAACAGATTTTCTTCTGAGCCCGGGGGGTAGGACCTTGAACATTGCTCCTACCTATCATCTCCGCTAAGTCACAAGCAGCCTTTAGTAACTGTGGGACTCCACACTAGAGAGCTACCTAAAATGACCCTGCCTGCCACTAATAACTGAAAACCACTTACTCCAAATCCCACTGCATTTGCCCACAGAAAAAAAACACAAAATAAGGCACAGAGTGCTGCATGTGCAAGAGTTAGAATCAAGCTAAAGAGAGAAAGGAATAAATTCTGACCTTGAATATATTACATACAAAGTGGCAAAACTTCAAGAATACAAATTACTTCAGGAATATGTTTGCAGAATGAAAAGAATAGTTTCAAAATGAAAGATACCATTTTGAAATGAGTTACTTTCTTCCAACAAGATCTTGCTAAAAAGCAGATGACAGGCAGTTATATTTATTTTAAAGGATGCTGAAGCTTGGTTAACTATTTTCCTTAGCATGTCAAATTAAAATGGTGCCCTCATGAAAGAACTATTCAATAGAACTGGGTGGGGGCCAAAAACTGTTAACAACACAGAATTAAAATTTTTAAATATCCCTGTGTTGCCTTCCTGCTTGCTACCTCCCTATACTTTAAATCTTCCTTGCTAGTTCGCAGCTGGTATCTTTTCAGAAGTAGAATACAGACTATTAAATTTGATTTTCTTTGGGACACTGACGCAACATATACTACTAAATTATACAGTTTTATTTATAGTAATAAACACCCCTCTGAAAAACAAACACATCTTGGAAAGGTTAATCCTGAAGAGAGGAAGAAAAAGGGGGGGAAAAAAGAAAGACAGGGAAGGATTAACAAGAAATAAAGAAATGAATAACATCTACTAGGCCTTCTACATTAAACAAGATTATCTATTAGCCCTTTTGGGTTATCAGAAGGGGATAAGAGAACAATGCATCCAGTGAAGTAGCACAGGAAAGAAAAAAGTCTCAGACCTAAGTAGCAGGAACAAAAAAGCCTTCCCTGTAGCCCAGCTAATAAAAAGTATGCACATTTAACCAGGCCAAGTGGTACACTGTGACAATCCCAGATACTCTGTATGCTGAGGAAGGAAGACTGCAAGTTCAAGGTCAGCTTCAGTAATTTAGCAAGATCCTATCTCAAAAGAAAAATACATAATAAGAGCCAAGGAAGTAGCTGATAGGTAGTGGACTTACCTAACACACACCAGCCAGCACCTGGGCTCAACCCCCAGTACCAAAAAGCAGACAACGAAAGCCATGGGAAAAGTCAACTCTGGAGTGCAGCTGACAAGGCTCTTGGCCCAGCCCTGGCTGACCTCCTGCTGTAATCTTCTACACCACATGAAACTTCTTGCAGGTTACTCCCTCTGCAGGGCTTACCCAGCATTCTCTGCAGAGCCTTCCCAGAGAACCCACAGAGATGAGTGAAAAGACCTTCCAAGATGACCCCCTGGCACTCTGCAGTTGGCACTGTTTCTCCATTACCAAACTTAGCAGATTAAACAGCGTTCTAGTTACCTGCATCCCTTCCCCATGAAGCCTTGAGTTCCTTAAGGACAGAAGCTGTCTTAAACATTGTAGTATTTTCTAGGAAAGTGTTCTGCCTGTCAGGCAGCAACACTAGTTCACAGGTGATAAATATCTGTTGAATGCATGAATAAATGAGTAAACAAACTGCAAGGGAGATTTAGGTGCTCCAATTTGTCACGTTTATGACCTACTCCAGAAACCTAATCTCTTAGCAAGAACACAGTTAAGCCTATCTCAACACAGTCAAACCTATCTCAAACATACAAATAAAGATACCTACCCCCATGAAAATCAAAATGCAACTGAGCTTAAAATGTTTACTTCTAGTTTACATCATATGAGCTTACTTTTTTATAGCAGAAAATATGTAAACATCAGAATCATAGGTCACACATTTTAAAAATAGAATTACAGCTATCTATGTATTTAACATAACAGGTCAAATGGTGAGTTTGTTTTTTAAACACAGGTAAAAAAAGAAGCTGCACCTCATCACTGACTCACCGATTCTTTTCCAGCTCATTGTGTGTAGATCTAAAAAAAAAGAAAGAAAAAGAGAGCATTAGCCAATTTGTTAATGAAGCTAAGGAGAGTTTAGTTACCAATACATCACAACTAAATTTAACAAAGCAATGTACAGTGAAACTTCTACAATCTTACTTATCAAAGGAAATAATTAGTAAGATTAAGATTTCATTCAGATGCAGTTTTTGTTATTTCTAAATATTCTGAAATTGGAATTTTGTTGCTATTCAAATAAAATTAATCCTACTACATGCTCTCCTGCCTACACTTACAGTACCCTGTATTTGTTGATTTGTAGACATTCATATCAGAATTTTAACGGAACAATTTCATTTTTATTTAAAAGTAAAAACAATGTATATATTAACTCCTCCTCAATCTCCACAGGACATAAAAAATATTTAACTCCCATACAAACTAAAACAGGCTTGCCTTCCTGCTAAATGGGCAGATTCAAGCCTTCCAGGTAAAACACTAATGGCAAAGTTACACAAGGAAGGAAAAAAAAAAAAAAAAAAAAAAAAAAAAAAAAAAAAAAA
>PVKA01003291.1:0-50306 GCA_004027165.1 Ctenomys sociabilis | reverse complement strand
TGTCTTTTTTTTTTTGAGACAGGGTCTCATTATGCAGTTCAGGCTGGCCTTAAGCTCACTTTGTAGCTCAGGCTGGTCTCGAACTCACAACAATCCTCCTGCCTCAGCCTCCCGAGTGCTGGGATTACAGGCCTGCGCCACCACGCCCGGCTTTTGGTGCTTTTAATATATTATCTTTTTTTCACTTTCTTAGCAAGACTTTATAGTGGATTTTCTTTTATTTTATTGAGAAACAAATAGCAATACGACAGTTTCAAAGCTGATTAATAGCACAATTTCAATAATTAATACCATGCACATTGTTATCTTCTTAGTGGTTATCCATATTACAAGATGCAGACAGGATATCCTGTCCAAACACTATTAATACAAATCTTTCTTCTCATTAATTTAAGCAAAAGTAGCTGTATATCTATCCTAACTATACTGTATATACAGATATAGAATGGACCTTCCTTTGTATCCTCTTTTTTTGTTTAGTCAAGGAACATTTTTAAAACTGGAAAGAAGGGGCCGGGGAGATGGTTCAGTGGAATAAGCGCTTCCCTGGCAAGCGCAAGGGCCTGAGTTCGATCCCCGGTTCTGAAAAAAAAAAAAACAAAAAAAGAAAACCCTGGAAAGATATAATTCAAAATACCAGCAATGGGTATTTTCCTTCACTGACTTTTGCTTCTCAGTATTTGTTATAATGATTCCATCCACTGGACAACCACAGTGTGTCTGCTGAACACTATGCTAAGAAGTTAACACATTCTATTTCATTTTACTCCTAAAACAACTCTTGGCTTTTAAAAAAAAATATTTATTTATTTGCAACTTGGCCTTGTAGTGATCCTCCCGTCTCAGCCTCCCCAGCACTAGGATTACAGGGCTGTGCCACCATGCCCAGTTTCAGGGCCAGCCCAGCATATGGGATTGAACTTGGGTCCTTGTGCTTGTCAGGCAGGCGCTTAGACCTCTGAACTATCTCCCTAGCCAACAACTCCTGTTTGATAAACAAGAATACTGAGGCTCAGAGAGGTCAAGAGACTTATTAGCATCCTGAAGTGCTGAACACCCAGGTCTCTCTCTCCAAATCCGAAGTTCTCAACCACCCAGTGAGAAGCAATGCTGAGTTAAGAGTTAAGGAAGGGCACAGGATCTTAGACAAGACTACATGAGATGAAACACTAGACTACATGAGATGAAACACTCGTGGCTTTGGTAACATCCCTTCTTTCTCTGTGCTTAGCTTCTTCATCTGTGAAACAGAAGACAGTAACAGGATAGTGAAAGCTCCGTGTCTAGGAGTTCCACAAATACTCAACCAACTACAAATTAAGTAGGAAAACAATGCATATGTACTACATGTGTACAAACGTTTCTTGCCATTATTCAGTAGACAATACACTGTAATGACCATGCTGCACTGCACAGCTATTACATTAGATTTTTCTAGAAATCTAGAGATGACTTTTAACGACTATGCAAGACGTGCTGAGGTTACATGCACACGTCACACCCCATTCCAGAAGGAGCTCGTGCGCATCAGCAGACTATCTGGGGGGCTCTTGGAACTGACTGCATAAGGATACTGAGGGAGGGCTGCATCTGCCTTATCAAATTATTAAAAGATGAACAAGTTTATGCTAAACCACAGAATGTAACAAAGTCTATATAAAATATAAAATTACATACTACATCCTATTTCCTTTAAATGTTACTTTTATATTATTTTAGCATTAGCAACAAGAATTTTATAAAGGAGAATTGAAGTTTCTATCACTAAAATTAAAATGTTAATCATCTTATATTTTTTACTAATGTCATATCCCTTCAGAATATTAACCTAGTGGTTGCTGTATTCTGATTTATTTTTCCAATGGAATTTAATAATCAGAGTCCCAAGCCTCAATGATAACTGTTTTGCAAGCCTCTTAATTTGGGAAAATTTTACCAACTAAAGGCCAACAGATATTTTTTGCATTACTGTCTTATCTTTGTTAGCAGTTTAAAAAATTCCAAGTGACATGGACTGTGGTCTACTTTTCTAGAGACTATTTCAATAAAAAGACTTCTCCTTCAAAAACCATAGAGAGAGCCTTAGGATGTGCTCTGGCTTGTACCTCACTGCCCCCTCCTTGTGTGTTCACAGGTGGCTTTGCTGGACAGGCTGGGTCTGGGGCGACAGAGTGCTGGTACGGACCACGGGGAGGCCCGCCCTAGGCGTGAACGGCACCATCCATACCTCCTGGACAGAACAGAAGGCAAGGGAGGCCAGTTCACACTGCTGCTTCTGCCCGCCACACCATGGACCATTTCTCCTTGGTGATGCCTGCCAGGCCACCCACCTTGGAGCTGATGGGCTGAAACCTCCACAAGCGGTGAGTGAAGCCTTTCCTCCTTTAATGTGAGTGTCATGTATTCTGTCTCAGCAACAAGAAAAGTGACTGAGGCTTAGAGTTCAACAGCTTGTCAAAGCTAGTAGCAAATATATGCATAATTTAGACTGAAGTAACAGAAAGTAGTCAGAAGTTCTAATACATAGGGTCTCACTACACAGATCGAACTTGTAGTGATCCTGTTTCTAAGCAGCCTCCCAAGTGCTGGGATTACAGGTACACACACCAAGCCCAGTGTCTTTCATTGTTCCAGGGTGCTCGGGGGGCAAAGTCAGTACAGCATGGAGTGGGGGGTGGGCGTGGGGGGAATCAAACCCCAGCCTCCGCATTTGCCTAAGCAGGTGCTTTAATCTGCCAAGATATCTGGCCAGCCCTTATTGTTTTCTTAAAACTGGTTTATTATATATACGAAATGGTAACATTGATCATAGGGAATTTGTACCTATGTATGATATATCCTGCTTTTCTTCCCACTTCCCTCCCCTTCCTTCAACCAGAAGTTGTAACTTAACAGACTCAGAACTCAGTAAATTACACTGAAATCTCAATCACCATATAAATATTTATTAAAAGCTTTGACTATTAATTTGAGGCTTTGTGGAATGAAATGTTAAAAGTAATAAATTAGAATAGGGAAATGGCATTTACTTTAGTAATATATATATATATATATATATATATATATATATATATATAAAACTTGGTACTGAGCCTCACTATGCAGCTCAGACTTGTAGCAATCCGGTTTTCAGCCTTCCCAGCACTGGGATCCAGGCGTGCATCACCAAACCTGATCTCATGGTCAGCTCACAGTGCCCAGGGGCAGGGCTGGTGCGGCACACAGTCCAGAAATAGAAACCCAGTCCCGTGCTTTCCTAGGTAGGCATTTAGTCAGCTGAGCTATTTCGCTGGCCCTTAAAGCATTTAAAACAAGGACTGGAAGCTGGGCAAAATGGTGCATACCTGTAATCCCAGCACTCAGGTGGCTCAAACAGGAGGATCACCAAGAGTGCTGGCTGGCCTGCACCAGTACACAGTACATTTTTTTTTTTAGTAAATTCAAGGCCAGCACCAACTACCAAGCAAATTCCTACCTCAGTTAAAAAAAAAAAAAAAAAAAAAAGAGCAAGGACTGGAAATGTAGCTCAGTCAGTGGCAGAACACTTGCCTTACAAGGCCCTACACTCAATTTCTAGCTCTGCTAAAAAAGAAAAGGATTTAAAGGGAAAAAACCTTTATAAAACCTTTATAATATGAATGGCTAATTAGTGATGAGATTCCCTGCACCCCTTTTGGCAAGCAAGATTTAGTAGGCCTGTGTTTGAGAAGAAAACCAAAAACAAGTGAAATGAGCCAACCCACCCTGAGGTAATACGTAAGAAATGCAAACAGTGCCCTGACCATCAGCTCATTCTGAACAACCTGGCAGCCCACTGCGGCCATATGTACGAGGTAACACCATCAATGACGACCAATTGTCGAGCGCCAATATTGTATCCACCCTATTATAAAAACTAACACCAGTACAGCATAATCTGACCCACTGCTGTGAACAAAATTAAAACAGCAGGTTTTTTCTTCCTCTCTCAAACACTTTTTTTATTATTTGTGATACCTAACAATGTAAGCCTTTTCACAAAGCCAGGCAATGCATATCACATTGAGTTATACCACCAACAAATTTAACAAGATTTCCAATAACAAGAAAAATAATCAAAATATTCCATTACAATATTGCCATGTTCTTTCACTTAAAAAAAAGTATCAGTAGTATCTCCTCCTATTTTGAGGCTTTTGACTGAAACAGCAAGTCAACACATACTGAACAGCTTTAATGTTGAAAGCCGTCTTGGGCTCCAGGGGAATCAAAGGCAATCGCCAGTTGGTAATTTTAAAAGTATGCAGAAATAATCACAACAAAGGCAAAATAAATATATGAAGAAATGTACAAAGTGTGGTGGAAGTTCAGAGGAGGCAGTTTCCCTCCAAACAGAACCATGAGGGAAATCTTGGGCAAAGAGTGGCACTTGAGTTGAGGTTTACCTGCCGGTGTCTACACCTGCTACTGGGAAAGTCTAGAGCCTCTTAAGATGCCACTCCAAGTAGAAGGGACAAAAGCAGAGTTGTGAAACCCAGAGCAAGACAAGCAACACACTTGGAGGGGTCACAAAGACCCACCCGGGCGGGAGCATCAGCCCTGGCGCTCACTGCAGCCACAGCACCTTGGGACACACTGCTTAACCTTTGATTCAGTTTCCCCATCTGTACAGCTGAAATACTGCCACATTCCTTAGCTAAGTTATTGTGAGAACTGGAGAAAAGCATGTAACACACCCAGCAGATATCAAGTATTTGATAAATGTCAGCTACTAATATCTTTATTTTTCACAAAGCTAAAACTACACTACAGGACTCAAAACACCGCATATAATATGAGACAACAATTTGACAGGTTTTAACAAAGCCCTGGCAGTAGCCTAGAAACTGAACACCGTGCATGTGAGGCCCACAGGCCTCCCTTCACTGGGCCTTTCCATCCAAGCGCTCCTTCCTGCACATGGCCCTGACACATCTGTGATAAATTCCCTGTGAGGTTCAGATGTTCCAAATAATCTACTTGGCTAGCCCATTTCTTTTCTCCAAATAAAATGCACCTCTGAAAGCAATGAATTATCTTCCTTTCAGACACCCTTATTCTGAATGGATAACAATTTTCAAAGAGACATGTTTTTATCATTTCATCACTGAATCTCAGGTACTGTTTTAAAATAAAATCCCTTTAAGAGGGCCATCATGATGCTTTCCATACTTGAATAGGAGTCATTATCTCAACTGGATCTTTGAGTTTTCCTTGATTATAACATGGCTTTAACCATGAGCATTGGGTATGGGCTGGTGGCAGTCAATGAAATGAAACAGAATTGAAGCTCCACAGAATATCATTTGCCTTGAGAAAAACAGAAGTCCCCTCTTATTTCATACTCTCCTCTAGCAAAAGAAAATCTCTATCTTCGGTGAATTAATGAACCATTCCCTTTGCTAAGATTTTTGTTTCAGTTACTTTCTGAACCCAAGGGATGTTACCTTCTACACAATGAAAAAAAAACTCATTTTACAAAGCTAACTGAGATCTTCTTCCAAGTAATCTGAAGTTTATAATTTATATAAATATAGTATACTCAAAAGGCAAGAAAATACAAGGTTTCAGCAGCTGCAGTAGATCAAGCATATCTGAAGTCTACATCTAAAGAGAGTTGCCAAGAAAACCTACTGGTTAGTAGTCCTATTTTTGCTCACTTGTTTCTCTCAAAAGCTGTATCTCATTTTTAAAAACAGACATTAAAACCTGAATAGTGCAGTGCAAACATTTAGAAAGAAAAGCTTCATCGCTTCTGGGCCTTTCGGCTAAGATCAAGCAAAAACAATGCTTCATGAACATGTATTTCTTCCTTTATCACAAAACTATAATTAACACAATAACTAGGCTCACAAAAAACAAGTGTCTAAAAAAGAGAAACAATAACTAGAACTTTTTCCATATAGTTTATGTATGAAAGCTGAATGCACACATTGTGACTTCTGACTCAGCATCTCCAGTCACGGGCCTGATCACACTACTAAACACTTATGTACTCACCACAGAGCACAGAAAGAATGCCACTTCGCACTAGGCTAAATCAGAAATTCAGATATCCATCAATAATAGAACAGCGTAGATAAACTGTGAAATATTCATACAGTATAATACTATATTATAGCAATGGGAATGAACGAAACAACAATTATTATGCTGCAAGGTGGATTAAGCTCCACAATTTCAACACAGTGCTGAATAATAATAAAGATACCAAAAACACACAAATGACATCATATCTCTATTCCTTTATGGTTCAAAACTGGAAAAAATTATATATAGTATATATAAAAGGATGGAGGCAACCAGGCATAGGGACACACACCTACAATCTCAGCAGGAAGATCAGAAATTCAATCTAGTCCAGGCAACACTGCAACTTAGTGAGACCCCGTCTCAAAAACTCTTTGCAAGTTCTAGGGATGCAGCTCAGTGTGAAGGCCTTGAGTTCAAGGTCCAGAGGAAGGGGGAGAGGAAAAAGAGGGGAGGGGAAGAAAGAGAATGGGAGGGCAGGGGAGGAAAAGGGGGGGAGAAAAGGGGACAATGACTTGTGAGAGAGCTGGAACAATTGAGATGGCCCTCTAGAAATTAGAACATCCTATTCCTCACTTTTGTGAAAATTCAGTGAACTGTACACAAAATTTACACTTTTCTGTGCACATACTTTATTTGAATTAACAGGAAAAAATGAAAGAATAAACTGAATTCTATAAAAATCAAATCTTATTTCAAACACCTTAATTTAAATCTACATACTACATAATATCTCAAGGTTACATATTTTGTGAAGGATAATCTTCAAAAAATGTAAAAGTACTGAAATCATAGAGTAAATTATCTTAATTGCATCAAAATTAAATTAGAAATTAGCAACAATAAGGTAACTACAAAAATTCCAATACTTGGAATATAAACCAGAGAAAAACAAATCAGAGAAAAGAAACTTGAAAATACTCCGAAATGAATAATAATGAAAACACAATGTATCAAAATCTGTTGCATACAGCTAAAGCAGTCCTTGAAAACAAATACTTACATTGTGTAGAAGAAAACAGACTGAGGCTGGCAAATGAAAAATCAAAGTTCCAAAATCATAAATTACTTTCACCTTAAGGGGCTAAATAAGAAATGCAAAACCAAACTAAAACTAAAGAGGAAAGAAAACTCACAAATTAAAGAACAAATTACAAAGAAATTAGAAGATACCACCAACCAAATGAGAAAAGCACACAAAATTAGATACCTATAAAGTATTGTTTAAAAAAAAAAAACCATGCATCTGTAAATCATTTAGAGAAAAATGATTTTTTTTTTGCCCATTGGGGTAGGTATGGGCAAAGCTCCAAAATCAATGATTTGAGACTCTACCTCTCAGAGCAGACCAAACTAAAAGACACTTTGAGCTACAGGCCCTGCGCCCCATGGCCCAGCAGCAGTGCCTGAGGCCTCCCTTAGTTCTCACAAAGGAGAAGACAGCATCCCTCTGCAAGGTGACAGGGTGCTGCTAACCTAGGGGCACACAGCCCATGATTGCACCACTGTGATCTGCACCACTGGATTTTGCAAAGCCAAGAATCTGAAGAGACAGAAATATAGCTAAGGACAGGAGAACATGGAAAACAACAATGAATATCAACAGTGCATACCAATGGTGAATGTCAACAGTGAAAACTAAGTTTAAAGCCTGATAGCTGGTCTAAAAAAAAAAAAAATCAATAAAATTGATGAAATACTTCAAGACTAATGAAGAAAAAGGACAAAAATTACCATTTCAAAAAAAAATCCAAGGGTCTGAGGAGATGGCTCAGTAGAATAAGCACTTGCCTGTCAAACACAAGGGCCTGAGTTCAATCCCCAGTTCTGCCAAAAATAAAAAAACCACCAAGGAAGGTACATCACTACAGATCCTATACACATGAAATGGATCTCAACAGTCTAAGCGTATAGGTCACTGAGACTATGGGCTCAGCCCCCTGACAGCTGATCCTTAACACAGACACAAGAGAAAAAATGCTTAGAGAACATTATGGTGGCCGGAGAGCAAGAAACACACCCACAGTCCAGGCTACTCAACAAGCTGAGGCAGGAGAATCTTGAGTTGGTGGCCATCCTCAAGACAAAAAACAAAAGGTAAGACAATATTGTGCACACTTTCGTGGCAATCAATCACATTTGCCCACCCCACCTCATCAACAACGTAATTACGGAGAAGTTTATTTTGTGTTGATTTTCTGAAACAGGATCTCACTATGTAGTCCAGCCTGGCCCTGAATTTAGCTGATCCTCCTGCCTCTAAGTGCTAGGCCTACAGGTGTATAACACCAATTCAGATTACACACAACTTTCATTCTTCTGCTTTTGGTGGTGTTACTAGGGAATGAAGCCATAGCTAGGTGAGCACGCAACCACTAAGCTATCCCTTTTATTGCTTGAAAGAGGGTCTTTGCAAGTTGTTCAAGGCAACTACATAGCTGGGATTACAGGCACTCGGCACCAGCTCTGGCCTGGACAAATCTCTTGCAAGATAAATAATTCCTTTGGGAAATCTTTTGCTCTCCTTACTTTTTAAAAATTTCATTTCTGGCATATGGGGGCCAGAGATATAGTTCAGGGCATAAGTGCAAGGTTCTGAGTTTGGTTCCCAGTATCAAAGTAATAATAATATAATAACAATAGTAATAATAACAATAATAATAATAAAAAAAACCTTGGGCTATCATTTGTGGCCTATGATTAACCTGCAGCTATTTAATAGTATAAGGCAGTCAACTTATCCACAGCAGGAACTCAATAGTAACAAGAAGGGGAAGTTTCATACCCAGAAATATGAGTGTAAATAAGAGGAGCAGCTGCTAAATATTTTAAGTGCTGGCTGCTAGTAAGCAGAAACTGGATGGGGAGAGAGGAGCAGTTATGTTTCATGGAGTAGTTTGTTTTTTGGTTTTTGGTATTTTTTTTTGGCAGTACTGGGGAATGAACTCAGGCCCTTGAGTTTGCCAGGAAAGCACTTACTCCACTTAGCCATCTTCCTGGCCCTTCATAAGAGTAGTTTTAACTGACTTTTTAGACCATGTATTTTTTTTTAATTAAGAATGAATTAAAAAATAACTCACTTTCTATTCTTCATGCCACTAGAAATAAAGCACATTATACAGAGATAAATTTAGATATAGACAGATATTACACGTTGTGAACTAATTATTTCTTGAGAGAAAACCACACAGAATTTTTAGGAGAATGACTGTTCTGAAAAGTATTTTCCTTTTTTTTTTGCAGAACCAGGGTTTGAACTCAGGCCCTTGAGCTTGCCAGGGAAGCGCTTATTCCACTGAGCCATCTCCCCAGTCCCTGAAAAGAATTTTCAAGTTAAAATAGGACATTTAAGACAAACCACTCATTACCTAGACTTAGTTTTCAACGTCTTCTGTTAAAGAACTCATTGCAAACTTTACACAGCACAGCTGGCTGTGTACTAGTAACTCAGCCGCTCGGTGGCTCACAGGGTGGACTCCGTCTTCGCAGCTCAGCACGAGCAGCCGCTGAGGAGCCTGAGACCACTTCTTTCTCTCACTCACCCAAGAGATGCACGCTTATGGAACGGGATCACGGTGAGACAAAATCCAACACTGGACACTCACATTTCTTCTTAATCCCGAAACAAACCTACTCACTTAAGACTCTCAAGTCTCTTTCATTACAAAAGAAGACATTTCTACTTACTTAGTTTCACAAAAAAATCCTAAATTGCAAGGCGGGGGAGACAGCTCAGTGGTATAAGTTCCTGATACAGGAAAACAAAACAAAAAAGATTCTTACATTGTCCATCTCCTAATTAAAATCAGAACTGAGAAAAGTAAGTTGCTTTATCAAACTATATGACTCACTGAAGACTGAAATTATGTTCTTCTGTAATTCAGAAATGATCATTTCTAAAAGCTGTGGTCAGCTTGATTTCAAAAATAGCTTTCTAAAAAAAAAAAATTCTGGGTCTGGTGGGCAGCTCACTGGCAAAAAGGGCTGGCCTAACATGAACAAGGTTCTAGCATCGGTACTAAGCATGGCAAAGAAAAACTTTTCAAAACACTACTAAAATTATTTCCAATAATAATCAAAGGTAAGGAAATAAACACTACAGTTACCTAACATCTGTTAGACACTTTTTTTTTTGGTACCAGGAATCAAACTCAGGACCTTGCGCTTGCCAGACAGGTGCTTGTACCACTGAGCTATTTCCCTGGCCCATTTCCTAGTATTATAACCTAAGTAAAAAGAAAAGCCTTAACACTTTTCCTGAATATACAGTATCAGAATAAAAAAATTAGGTACTGCTATCGTTTTCATAAAAAATTTATTTTTAGATAAAATATTGGGAATTTTTTCTAATATCAAGTCATGCAATCCCCAAATGTCCCTATACATCATACAGATGTAATAAATGGACAAGTAGATATCATCAAACCAGCATTCCCATAACTTATTGGAATCTTTTTTCTATGAAGTTGAAGCAACTATAAACAACTGCACTTTGCATCTGACACAAATAAAAACTGGCTATAATATCTTATGCCTTATGTTACCTATCATTTTTATTTTATTTTTTGTATTTTAGTACAGGGTCTATTAGGTACTGGATGTGGCAATACATTTCGTGAAGCCGTAACATCAAACCTCTTTGATTATTAGATTAACATCCAGAAAACATCTGGAAAAAAAAAATGACAAAGGTTCACTTTATATCAAAAAGAAATAATGCTGTTTCATTTCTCAAGAGAAAACTAGAGGAGAAAGCTTTCCACCTGGTTAGAATTACGCATCTACTGCTTAAAACCAGCTTGCTCTCAAAGTCTCCACCACCTGTGCCCTAAGACCTGAGCAAAGCCCCTCACCACCTCGCCACTCCTTAGTGCAAGTTGAGCAATCCTCTCGTTATTTCCACAAAAAGGCCTCGCATCTAATAGGAAGAGAGGCAATTGTCCCACTTGACTGACAAGGTTTGGTCATGCAAATTTCGTGCAAATAATACTTTTGTGAAGGAATATATCTATGCAAGACCCTGACAGCTGCACGTTGATGTGGCATTCAGCAGAAAGCTTGCATTAGTTTAGTGTGACACAGTTTTGAGAATTTTTCGACAGAAGACAAAATGCACAACACATATCAAAGGATGTAGACATCACAGACACCATTCAGTGTGCAGAAAATGCTGAGGAACAACAGTCACATCATTAAAAATCTAGCTGCTACTAATCTCCACTTGTGTACTTAAACTGCATGTTTCTCTGCCAAAGACCCAGAAATTATTTTTTTAATATAGAAAATCTGAAAAACAAAAAAAGGAGAAAGAAATCTCACAAAGTCTTTATTCAGTTCTTCTGTGCATAAATAGATAGATACATGCTTAAGAATACAAATAGAGAGCATCTCATATTACTTCTACGGAGTCCTCTGTACCTATCTTAGAAAAAAATCCCTTACTCACCTCTTCCTCCTCCCCAAACCTAAGATCCAGGAAGAAAAATACAACCATATAATCATTCTTTCTAAAATATGACAAACACATTTATTTTGTAGTTTAAGAAGTGTTAAGCCAAAGCCCTCCAAGCAACAGTGAAATAGTTTGTTCTTTAACGCCTTCCTTCTTAGAAGGTGGAACCAAAATGCAGATTCTTGAAGATACTATATATCAATTTGAAAGTCAAGCACAAATGGTTGCTATTTTCCAGGTCACCTTAAAACAATGCAGTTACAACACATGTCAGTTTTTTATAAGGAAAATAGTGAATGATTAAAAATTTTAAATTTATTTCAATAAAGCAAATACTGCCCGTAACTCCCCTCACTCTGAACACCCCCCACCATTCCTGTCAATCTCTGAATCCGCCCCACAAGTGCTCTCCCATGTCTTCAGGTGCGCTGCGCTGCGGAGTCTGCCTGGATGTCCTGAAGCACCTGAAGCAAGCTTGGTTCACCTTTTGTGGTCACTTTGGTGCTGTGGCAGAGCCAGAAGGCCAGGGTGCCCGGCCCACTGCAGGGGACGGCACCGGGAGGAACTTGTGCCCCTGCCTATCCTCTGGGAGGCTCGAGCAGCAGCACTCTGCATCTCTCTTCACACATCATAAAGACACTCAGGAAAGAGCACATCCAGAACCGCTTCAGAGAGCGGCAAGGATGACGGAGTGTGTTCAAAGTGTGTGGGGGGCTATTTTAAGGGACGAATGGCAGTGTCTTCTCCTATAATAAAACTTCCTAACATTTGAACATTCACCATGAATTTCCTTTTTCTTTTTTTAATGTATTTAGTACAGGGTCTCACTACACAGATCAGACTCATAGCAATTCTCCTGTTTTCAGTCTCCCACGTGCTGGGACTATACATGTGCACCCTTATGCTCAGTTAGTCACCATCTCACGGGCAGGGCCAACATGGCATGCCAGGGATTGAACCCCAGTCCCTGAACCTGCCTAAGTAGGCACTTTAGTGTGCTCAGCTATCTGTCCAGCCCTCACCATATATTTCAATCACACCTCATATTGTCAATATTGACACATTTTTCGTTCTTTTACTATCATTTAATTTTGAAGACAGGATGATGGTGATGTTTTTAAGTATAGCAGCCTGGTACCATGGCACAAACCTGTAATCCCAGCCCTTTCGGGGCACAGGCAAAAGGATCCCAAATTGGAACCCAGCCTGGGTTAAGAGATCCTGCCTATTTAGTTCAGTTGTAGAGTGCCCCTAGGTTCAATCCCCAGTACAGAAAGAAAAAGGGGGAGCGATGGAGATAGAGACAGAGACAGAGACAGAGAGACAGAGATTGGGGAAGAAGAGGAAGAGTTAGGGAATGGGGAGGGTTCTGTGGTCTAACTACACCTGTTTAAAGGAAGTGACAATTTGGAGAGCTTTTCTCTCCAAATACTATGTATTGTCTTCCTTTCCAAATGTATTATCAAAAAATATGAATGATCCTGCTGCCTCACTGCCCAAGCCAGGGATACAGCTCAGTGGCACAGCACCAGCCTGGCAAGCACAAGGTTCCGAGTTCAATTCCCAGTATCAAGAAAAAAAAAAAGAACCAAATGTCTTATCATTAACATCCCTTGGAACACAAAATAACTAAAGAGTGTGACAGCAGCCATTAAGGACAGTCTACCTGGAGTTTAAAAATCTTCCATTCTTTTTTGGAGTGGGAGGTATGGGGAATCAAACTGAGGGCCTTGTGCTTGACAGGTAGGCCATGCTGCTGGGCTACACCGCTGCCCCAAAAGCTTCCATTCTGTGACACTGTGACAGGGAATGGTGAGCAGTCTGTCAGTCCTTGCCCAGCGGAATTTCAGTCCGATGATCAGACAATGGACTTAAATAACCAGGTAACTCTTTTTGTGTAAATGTGCTAAGCACTGTAAAGAAAAAGGACGCCTAGGTAAAGCCTGGGTCTGTTGTGGTAGGTAGGGGTGGCCTCCAGAGGGAAGCTGCTGAGGGAAAAGGCTAAGAGCAGAGCAATGCCGGAAGGGAGGAGCGCATGCAGACACCTGGAGGTGCAAGGAAAATGGTATTTTTATTTAAAGACACTGAAAAAGCCATCTGATATAATTAATGAGAATTATGGCTGCAAGCATACGAGAGGAGGTTATAGTCACTGTCCAGGTAAAAGATGAGGGCTGCGATCAGGAGAGAGGCAATCAAGTTAGGCAGGTTCAAGAGAAATGGAGGAGATCAGCATGACACTAAAGCTGTAGATCGTTAAGTAGAATTTTTTATTTTTTTATTTTATTAATTGGTGGTACCAAGGATCAAACTCAGGCCCTTGTGCTTGCCAGGCAAGCACTTATTCTACTGAGCCATCTCCCCAAGGCCCCTCACTAAGGAGAAATTTTAAATAACAGATACTGAATTTGTCTATTGTGAGACCAAACCTGCCCTAGTATCCTTGCAACCGTAATTCTCATTAATAACATTGTCTGGCTTTTTCAGTGCCTTTAAAATGCCATGATTCTTTCTACCTTAAGGTGTCTGCATATACTTTTCCCTTCCAGCACTACTCTATTTCTTTTTCTTAAATGTGTTTGGTGCAGGGTCTCACTACAAAGCTGGGACTCATAGTGATCCTCCTGCTTTCAGCCTCCCCAGCACTAGGACAACAGGGGTGTGCCGCCACGCCTGGACTCTCTCACCAGCTCAGCACACTCCAGGGGTGGGGCCAGGGCAGCATGTGGGACAGGGGATTGAACCCTAGCCCCTGCGCCAGCCTGTTTTCTTAATCTCTCCCTCAGCACAAGTACAGCTTCCTTAAGGAAGCCACTCCTACCTGCCGCAGTAGAGCAGCTCTTTACCTAGGCGTCCTTTTCCTTCATAGTGTTTAGCACATTTACACGAAAATTTATGCAATAAAGCAGACACCCTGAGCTTTGATGCTCCCCAGCCAGCCAGGTAACTCCTGCAGCCAGGCGGCTAGCAGCAGGAAGGAGGCCAGAGAAGCTGCAACCAAGACCACAGCAAAACCACCTGTGTGGCGGTCTCACCTCCCAAGTGGCAGACAGAATTGGTAAGACTTGCAAGACATACACTGGTAAAATCACTCTATACACTGTATAAACTTCTGTGAAAATAAAACTTCACAATTTAGGAAAAGGAAGAACAAGAATCTATGAGTCAATTAATTCCCAGCATAACTTTACAAAATAACATTTTGTATCCCAAATATCAAAATATAACTAAGAATACCTGGTAGAGGGGCCAGGGAGACGGCTCAGTAGAATAAGCACTTGCTTGGCAAGCACAAGGACCTGAGTTCAATCCCCACTTTTGCAAAAAAAAGAAAAAAAAAAAAAAAACTACTCGGCAGAAAAATCAGCCACCATTATAGCTATTAAATGCTTCAACCTCAGAGAAACAAATGTCATTTTATGACTTATAAGGAATTAATGTTTACATCTTATAGTGACAACAGCAACTTCTACAGAAGTGGCTTTTTGATCTGAAAAAGATATGACACACCTTCATAACAAATGGAAAGTTCATTATATATGGCAAGTTCGGGATAATAAATCTTTTAAATCCAAATGCCTCGCCAGGGGTCTTATCCCCAGGCCTGCCATGCAGGCCCTGACCCCAGGGGCACGCTGAGATGGCAACTGAGACTGGGTGTGGTGGCGCTCATCTCGGATTCCAGCTCTTGGTAGGCTGTAAACAGGCAGATCACTACTAGTAGTGAGACCTTGAACACCCTTGTAGACGCTTCCTTAAAATACAAAAAAATTCTACAAAAGCTAAAGGTAAAAGGAAGCCCACAATGTCCACTGACAAATGGACTGTTTCCCATGTACCCAGTATTAGAACTTTATATTCAGCTCACCTACATCTATGAATCAAAATTTTAAGTACATGGCTGCAGAGCAATGATTTCTTGTGCTTCAATTTTCCATACTAGTTTTCCTTCATAGGCTCCAGCTAAAACTCACACATGGATGTGCCTACCTTAAAATAATGTATCCAAAATTGATTTCTTTTTCTTGCTTGCTTACTAGTGAAATTCCCATGAAAAATCACCTTAGTCTTAGGCAGTACAATACGTATGTATTCTTCTTTGGGTACTACCAGAACACAGCGTGCTTATAGCTTTACAAATTCTCTGACTGGCTCTGTTAAAACACAGTAATTAAAAACTATGTCCTTACACAATATACTAAAATCCTAATAAGAGCACTAGCATGAAAGAAAAACATCACTTTTTCTAGTCAATACCCCAACCTGAGCAAGTGTAAATATAAAACATGACAAAGACTTTACTATTCATGCCCTATAACAATTAGTAAACTCTAGAAATACTTATTTAGGCCTCTATAAGCCTTGAATTTTGAGTAAAAATATCTCATCTGCAATGGGGAGATACACTAACTAATTAACAGAAATAACCAGACTCTAGAACTGTCAATGAAACAGTCACAGCGGCCGGGCGTGGTGGCGCATGCCTGTAATCCCAGCACTCGGGAGGCTGAGGCAGGAGGATTGTTGTGAGTTCGAGACCAGCCTGAGCTACAAAGTGAGCTTAAAGCCAGCCTGAACTGCATAGCGAGACCCTGTCTCAAAAAGACAAAAAAAAAAAAAAAAAAAGAAACAGTCACAGAACCTCAGGGGAAGGAGCCCTTTGATACAATCTCACTTTACAGATGAAAACAGCAAGGAGTATAGAAGAAATGTAACAAAATCTGATTTCCAGAAACAGGAAATAAATGTACAGCATGAAAAATTCAGGTCTGGTTGCCTATATCATAGTCTTGTCAGTCTCCAAGTTCAAAACAGTTTGTTTTTTATTTACATATGGATTGAAAAATTCCTGAGCAGATCTTAATTCCTGATAGATTCACCAGATAAACTGTAAAGATAAGCAAATTTATGTCTTATTTTTTGCTTTTGTCTTTTTCATAGGGTTTCACTGTGCAGTTCAGGCTGGTCTCAAACTCACAATGATCCTCCTGTCTCAGCTTCTCAAGTGCTGGGATTACAGGCAAGCACCACCATGCTCAGTTAAATTTATATTTTTTTTAATGCTGTCTATCAAACTACATATTTTCATTTCAAATATACCAAACCACAACAAACCCTCTAGGCTCACACACACACACACACACACACACATTAATATAGTGTATTAAACTAAAGGCTATTTTTATAATTTAAGAAATTAAATTTAAAGAGTACAGAACAGTCTTAAGAAACCAAATGAAAACATGTAGCTCAAAAGGCAAATGGAGAGCCAGGGAGATGGCTCAGTGGAATAAGCGCTTCCCTGGCAAGCGCAAGGGCCTGAGTTCAATCCCCGGTTCCACCAAAAAAGTAAAATAAAGGCAAGTCAAAGGGTTAAGAGCAAATCCTAGTTTTACTCTGTTATATCTGAAATGTAGAGGGGGAATGTGCAAGCCCTGGAGCTTGTGGCCTCAGATTTTCTCCATCACCAGGGTGAAGCTCCCCAAAACTCTCAAGGCATCTTCTAATTATCCACACACTGTTCCTGCCCTGCCACTCAGCCCACAGTGAATCCCACTCCACATTTCCTAGACAAGATTTAGGGAGCCAGAAACAAAGATCTCAGTTCAAGTCCTCTTACTAATGAAAAAGGCAGTGTTTGTTGATCACCTTACTTTTGAAAACTGCATGATGAATCTTTGGGATTCTCTGGCTCCCTTGAACAAAAACACTGAAAACACTGCCAGGCACTACCAAAAGCTTTCAAATAAGTCAACTGTCTGTGTACATCTGGACATCATATTCCACAAGATTTGTCTCAGAATAGGAGTTTCGTTTTTATTTTTGCTTTAGCAGGCTAATTTTACCATTAAACAAGAAGGAAAACTTCTCCCTCTTCCTTAAACTACAAACAGACCAGGCCCACCAACTTCTTATTCTAAACATTTTTATTCCTTTAACGAAGCCCTCGATTCTACTTTATATCCTGCTGGAGCTATTTTTAATTTTGAAAAATACTTCTTGGACCATTCTAAACTTGGAACGCAAAAACAAAAACCGGTCCCAGCCTACTTGGGCACGTGACCGCACGCACAGAAGCACGTTGCTGGCCATGAGATACGACACAGGCTCCTCCATCTGAAGCCCACAAAGAACTTTTTGAACCGTCCTCCCAGACACTATTCCTTTTCTTGCCTACACGACCAGGTGAGGGATCCACGACTTTATTACTTTAAAAGGTCCAGATCCCCAGGGTGGAGGTAAGAACCCCACTGGCGCTGCTCCCCAGGGGGCAGCAGCGGCACCCCTGGGCCGCCCCACCCCCACTCCCTTTCTCTCGACACCTCCCCCTCGGTACCTGTTGGCAGTGCCGCTGGTGCTGCTCCCACTGCTGTGTTTCTGTGCGCGGCTCAGCCTCCGCGGGGGCTTCGAATGCTGTAGCCGGGGGCTGGGCATGGAGGGGAAGGACGATGCGTAGCCATGTTCGCACTCTAAGGAGAGCAAAGCAGAGAAACACAGGAGTACCGATAAATCCCAAATTCACTGATCCGCAAATCCAAGGTCCTCGGAGGAATAGGTTTTTCAAAGCAAGAAACCGGGTAAAATGTTTGCCCTCCAGCTGCTCTTAAAGCCCAGGGCTCGCCTGGCCTCGATCCCGGGCCCTTCACAGCCCTGGCCTGGAAGGCGAAGGGGCACATCCTCTGCACCAGTACTTTCTCCCCCTTCTCCAAAACCCTTTCTTTTTGTTTTGGCTTACCCTCATTTCTGAGACCAATTCTTCACCCTTGCCTCCAACCTCCCCTTTTAACACTCTCACTCGCTAGGGCCTCTCCGAGGCTCACATTTCTGTGCGTTCCTAAGATTTCACTCATTCTTAGTGGGACACTTATTCTCCAGGCACCTCGGCCCCCAAGTCCCTGCCCAGCACACCGCAGGCTCTCCGTGTCTCCGCTCGTCGTCTCTTGGGGACCCTTGCTAGCAGACGGGAGATCCCCGCGACAGTCCGCGTCCCCGTAGCTGCCCCGCGCCCGGCCGCTCTCCCCCGGCGCTCGCCCCGCTCCCTCCCGTCGCCTGCGCCTGACCCCCGACTCCCCGGCTCCACCTCGCCGAAGCTGCAGGCTCCTCCCCGCGCTCCCGCACCCTTCAACCTCGGCGCACAGACGCGCGCCCCACACGCGCTCCCTCCCAGCGCCGCGGCTCGCGCGCGCCTCCCTCCTGCGCGCACACAGGTGTCTGCCCACACGTGCACGTCCTCTCGCACACCTCACCTGCACCCCGACGCGCAAACCACTGCCCGGGCGCGCGCACTGCTTCCCCCCCCCCCCGAGCGCACTCTAGTGCCGACTCCCTCGCCAGCCGCTCCGCACTCAGTGCGCGCGGGATCCAGCAGCGGCCGAGGAAGCGGCGCCCAGCCGTTACCTCGCTCCCGGCGCTCCAAAAACTCGGCTGCCTCCAGCAGGCGCTGCACGTTGATCATCCGCACCCGCTCCATTGGGACCGCGGGTGGCAACAGGGCCTCTCTGCACTCCCGTCCCCGACCGACAGGAGGCGCCGCAGGAGACTACAGCCCCGCGCCGTTCCCGGACAGGTGCAGCCGGCGGGCGGGCCAGCCCGGCCGCGGCTTGGCGCGCTCTCTGCCTCCCCCGTCACCCTCTCCGCTCTCACCTCCCTTGCCGCGCCCGCCGCGCCGCTGGCAGCCCGCGCGCGGTTTGTTTACCTCTCGGCGCGAGCACGGGGGAGGGGCGGGAGCAGCTCCGCGGCCCGCCCCCTCCCGCCCCGCCCCTTCCTCTCCCCTGGGAAATGAAGTCCCGCCTCCGCCCGATGCACGCCGGGAGTGGTAGTACGCAAGCCACCTCAGTACGCCTGCGCCTTGCGGGATTCCGCAGTGGCCGCCGGGAGATGTAGTTTCTCAGGGTTTTTTTTTTTCTTCCGAAAAAGACTAAGATGTTTCTAGGGCTTTGCTTCTCAGAGACTAGGATTTAAGAAACCGTAGTCTATTCTCCAGAGCAGCTCTATTATCACGACTCTTTGCGGGGGTCCAGAGCATTTCGTATTCAAAATGACATTTTCAATGTAGTAGTATTGTACTTTTTCGTGTGACTTCCATGCCTTGTTTTCCGGGTTGAAGAAAGTAACCCATCTGCTAGGACAGCATGCGCAGAATCATCTGGGAACCCAAAGTCGCTATTTAAAGACTACTAAAGCGTATCATCAGAGCCAGAGAGGACTTCCATGCGGCTCTTTTTTCCACCTCAGCTTCCACACAGACAAGTTCTTAAGTCTTACACTTTTTAAAATTCTGTCCTCTTTAGTTTCTTCTCTAGTGCCAAAATTTAAAAAAAAAAAAAAAAAAAAAAGCCTTGTTTGGACGCGGAGAGCTAGCCAGATGGAGGACTTAGAAAGTGGCAGTGTTCTTAGACACAAGCAAACTCAAGGGTGGTGCTGCAGAAGCCGTAACAGAAGGTGATTTTGCTGGGTTTACATCAAGTTCAATTCAGATCTGGACTCCGGTACTTAAGCTAGCCCTTCCTGTAGGCATCAAGTCTAATTTTCCTCATATATGAAATGGGGCCGGGGAGATGGCTCAGTGGAAATGGCTCAGTGGAATAAGCACTTCTCTGGCAAGCACAAGGGCCTGAGTTCAATCCCCAGTTCAACACACACACACACACACACACAAAAATAAAACCTGAGTCATCCCATATATGTAAATGGATACTGGGCTGGGGACATGGCTCAGGGGTAACTGTTGCCAGGCATACACAAAGCCCTGGGTGTACCCCCAACACCAAAAAAATAAAAGTAAAATGGTTATACTTCTTCCATTTGCCCATAATGTTGACAGTAGTGATAAACAGTCGTGAACCCTGCTCACAAGAAACTTATATTCAGTATGGCTTAAAATTGTTTTTCCCACACTGTGGGAGGTAACTGAAGGCAGTAGCTTACACAAGCAGGGATATTACAAAGCAGCCACTATCTGCCTCACCACTGTGAAGTCCTCCAGGGAGCAGGTCCTCAAAGTGCAACAAAGTACAAGATTTTACAAACCTTGGCTTCACTGTCATTGCAAGCCATGTAACTCCTGCTTGGGACTGGGTTCTGCTCTGTGTAGCAGGGGACATTTAGCAGCATCCCCAGCCTCTACCCACTAGATGCCAGTAGCACACCACTGCCCCTCAGGCATGACAAACAGAAATGGCTCCAGACATTGCCACATGTCTCCTGAAGTGGAAAAATCACCTCCAGTTGAGATCTAGGGAGAGGAAGGACAAGAGGGTTGGAATTGCTGAATGGTCTACAAATAAGCTAGACACTGTAAGCAGACCCATAACTTCTTCCCTCTCCAAATAACTTAGTCTGCTGGTGGGCATCCAAAATAATAGGAAGTTCTTGGTGAGGGGAGAATTTCCCCCTTCTCTGCAGTGAAATACCAGCTTGGCGTGGAGATCTTACCTCTCGAGAAGCTCAAGGATTTCATGCTGCCTTTTAACACCCTCTTCCTTGTACTTTTGTTTCTTTCCATAGTGAACAAGATCTCCAGTGAGGTCACAAGCTGGAGAATTCTGCCAACTTTGTCAAATGTTACACTTGGCACAACATTTAAGAAATTGATGTTCCATCAAATTCAGAGAGACCCAAAATGAAAGGCATTCACAAGCCACAAGAGATTTTCGGGTTTTTTTTTTTAAGCTTTGAAAAGGGAATTGCTTTTTCAGCTGCTGGCTAGGTCATTTCAGTTCTGGGCTTTCCCGTTGGGTGTTGGTAACAACCACCCTGCATCCTCAAAAAGCACCATGTTGGGTAGGGGTGGGAAGAAATTATTTAAAATACCACTCACTCAGAACATCTGTTATTACGGGTAGAAATCATTACGTTGGAAGTTAGTTTCCACCACTTACAGAACCTTTTTAAATTTTAAGATCCCTTTTGATCCCCAGCACCACATGTCACACCAGCCCTGCTCCTGGGTGTGCTGAGCCGGCCACCGAGACCCAGCATGGTGGTACACTCCTGTAATCCCAGCACTGGGAAGGCTGAAAATAGGAGGATCACTACAAGTCCAAGCTACATAGTGAGACCCTGTACCAAATACACCAGCCTCGGTGTATTTAAAAATTAGATTCCTAAGTTCCAAGGATTATCCCAGGAACTTAAGGGACGTTTTTTTGTAAAAATAAAGATCTACATTACCCACTAGTAATCTCAAGTGACATGCAATCAAAAAAAGTAATACAACTGAAAAAAATCCATACAAAGCCGGGCGTGGTGGCGCAGGCCTGTAATCCCAGCACTAGGGAGGCTGAGGCAGGAGGATTGTTGTGAGTTCGAGACCAGCCTGAGCTACAAAATGAGCTTAAGGCCAGCCTGAACTGCATAGTGAGACCCTGCCTCAAAAAGACAAAAAAAAAAGAAAAGAAAGAAAGGTACTTGGAACCCAGCGCATAGTGTCTGTTCTGTCTGCCTCCTCCCCTTACATCAGTGACTACCTCTCCCACACCTTCCATGGAAAATGGAAAAAGTCCCCCAGCCCTGTCTCAGTCCTCTGGGGGACAGATTGCCTTCTTCAGGGAGCAGGCAAAGCTCTCAATTTTCAACACTCTTTTCCCCCATATAGGGTACTTTTGTGGGGTGCCAGTACCGAACCCAGGGCCTCTCCCGCCTCAGCAGGTGCTCTGCTCGGAGCCCATCTTCAGCCTTCCGGCCCTGTTTACTGCTGCTGATTTCTAGGTGGATCCATTTCAAACACGTGTCACACCGAGGCTGGTGTATTTGATCAACGAGGTGGGTGGGCGTCCCAGAACCTGCTAAGTGAAACCTACAGCGTTGGCTGTATTTTCTACAATTCTCTTTAAGGGTGGGGGCTTTCAAAAATACTCAAGGTCGGTCGTGGGGGCGATTGCGTCCCGAGGGCTAACTAAGAACGGTGACAGTTATCTACGCCTTCCAGCCGAGCACGGAGCAGAGCCTCCTCCCTCGCCTTCCCCAAGGCCCAGCCACGTGAAGAGCAGCAGTAAACCTTCGCTCGGCGCAGTGAGTTCGCCCTGCCTAACTTCATGCGTAAGCTCTGCTCCAGTCCGTGGCAGCTCGCAGCTGCGGGTCTGTGTGCAGCCGCGATAAATTTGGGTCTAGCAGGGATGACGTAATGCTAAACCCGATAGGTAGCTGCAGCCGCCTCCCAGGGCTCCGTCGCCAAGGCTCCCGCTGACATCCCAACCCCGGGGAGCCGAGCGAGCGCACGAGCGAGCGAGCGACCCGGGTGCCCAAGCGGAGCAGAGAGGGAAGGCAAGCAAAAACGTGCGGAGTGGGCGGCGGAGCAAGCAATGTTAATCTGACGCGGGGGAATCTGGAAGTTTGTCGGTTTGTAACTCCAATTTTTCTGGAGGGATCAGACCACTGGCAAAGGCTCCAGCAGCGGCGCTTGACTAGGAAGTCATCTCTTCTCTTAGAAAAGCGCTTCTTTACGTTGTATTAAATGGCCCTTTTTCCAGCAGCCTCTTTCAGTGACTGTAAAGTATGTATTAATCTCAGATGTCCTTTTCCTTGTTTTCTGCACGAACTGGGATCCAGAAGGAAAGCTGCATTGCAGGACTCGGTTCCTGTGCACATCTGCGGGGGTTCTTACTCTGCAGCACCCCGCTGGGGGCCTTAGGAGGATTGGGCGCTATTAGGAAGGATTTTGTCGAGTGAATGTTCCCCCAACCTTTCCTGGATTATATCATAGAACCTGACGTCACTACACAGCTCTCTCAGTGCAGCCTCCAGTTTTTAACTGAGACCACCGAGTCTCAGAGAAATATAGCAACTCCCCAAGTCTGCAAACTGGAGCATGGAGCAGGGGTTAAAGCCTAGGCCGGAAGCCCTGTGCTCCTTTCTGAGCTCTAGAATTCTTTTTCTGGTTGATTGGTGTTAAAAAAAAAAAAAAAAAAACATTAAAAACCTGAAGCAGAATAACTTCTCTGATCTTTTCAACCCAAGGGAACCCTAATTCTTTAAAAATACATTCCCAAAGAATTGAAAACTGCTTTGGGCTTCCGTTCAAGGCTCGGGTGCTCTCAGGGTCACCTCCTTCTCCGCTGGTGATGACCACGGGCCCTGGGCTTGGTCTCACTGTGCCACTGTAACCAAAAGGCCAACACAGGGAGGTAATGGCTGCTGGGGAAATAGTTTTCATTAGGAATGCTCCCGAGTGCTTTAGTCAAAAGATTCGTTTCTATGATGACACGGTATTCTGTATGTGTAATACTTATACTGGTGAATTTTCAGTCACCTCTGGGCTTATAACCTGGTCAGCCATGGTGTGTTCCACTCCTGGAAGTACTGCTAATCACACAAGCTAATATGTTGTTTAGAATTTTTCCCTTTATAGTAGTCAAAAGCAAGAATAAACAGTAATCTCCTTTTTTGTTATGTTTGTCAGGCTTTGATAACCCAAGGATCTCCTCTTTCAAAGTTAAATGCAACTTGATTCTAAAGCCTTAAAAAAAAAAAAAAAAAAGAAAGAAAGAAAGAGAATAGCTCTGGGTAACCCTCCACCCACACACACCAGGAGCAGGCTGGGAGTGGCCCTGCCCCACCCCTTGGCACCTCTACTCCCTTCCAGGTGGTAGGGGTGACAGTGGATGTTACTCTTAGGTCCATGCAAGCCCTGTGCACTAAATTGCATGTCCAGCCCCCACTGCCTGGGTCTGAGTGCTCAGCCTCAGGTGTCATTTGCCTGTCCAGTGGCATGGGGGAATCGTACCCTCTCCCAGCTAGCATATTGTGGTTCTTGGGTCTGGGATTCTACTGAGAAACCGAAGACAAAAGGACATCCCTTCGCCTACATGGCCACATTGTGACTGCACTATGCACATCAATCCTCAGCGCGCTGCAGAGATTACTACTTGGTACATGAGGTCCAGAAAGGATGCCTGAAATGCTCAGGGTCACACAGCCATTGAGTACAGTCCCACCTGGATCTTCTGGCCCATGGAGCCCATGGCACATTATGTCCTAGTCAATCAGATATGGTCAGACAAAGTTCGATGCCTTTAGGAGGCTTTGGAATGTGCAGGAGTGTCACAAGAACCAGAGGGTTCCAGGGGCATTTAGCGATGCCTACAATGTTAAACCTGCAATATTCTACACCAATCTGCACAAGAATGGTCTACCAATGGCTCACCTATTGAAAACATAAGGTCAGAATTTTAAAAGCAAAGAACTCACCATCCATTCCACAAATCCTCCTTAAGCATTGATTACCTTCTGGGCAGCAAGTTAAATGTTGAATATGGAATAATGTACAAAACCACTTCTGTCACTGTCTCCAGGGTGTTTATATTCTGGCCACATGTACTGAGACTGAGTGTAAGCTATGACAAGTAGGCTGAGAAGGTTAAATGATAAAGGAAGTGGTGGCTGTACTTTGGGTCAAGGAGGACTCCAAAGGTTGTTTAAGACATCTTCTGGCACATGCAAATTGCCTACAAATCTCATAACTGCAGAGTCTGATTCAGCAGGTCTGAGGCAGGGCCAGGGAGTCCCACTTCTGACAGGCTTCGGAGAGATGCCAAGTGGCCTATCCATGAGCCATACTCACCCCCAAACAGCAAGGCAGGAGTCCATGAGGACAAGTTTGGCTTTTATTCTAAGTGAGACAGTACAGAAATAGTTGAAGGGCTTTAAACAAGTGATTTGATACCACTGTTATATTTAAGATTACTCTTGTTTCCTAGATCTGCAGCCTAGAGAGGAAGAGAGTGAGCCAACTCTGAGAACCCATGGGTGACTGTCACAGGGGCAGCCAAGGCCTGGAGCTCATGTCCGCAGCTCACTCTTCCCTTTCCTCAGGCTTCTCAGCAAGAGCCCTTGGCGCAGAGCACAGGTCAGCCTCGTCGCCCTGCAAGCTGGGGTGCCTTCACTAAGCCCTGTGCAGTCTGACAGGGCGTGGATTCACAGCCCTGACAGCCTGGTGTACAGAGCTACAGGAGCCCTACTGGTTGGGTGAGTTCCTCAGAGGGTGGCAGGCAAGATGGCACCAGACATGGAAGCTGTAAACACCCTAGGCCATCACCCTCCAGAAAAAGGCTCTATCTGGCATTAGCATCAATGCCCAAAGAGCCCTAGAAGGTTTGGGCTGTCTTCTCACTGCCCTATGATGAAGGAAGGGGGAGAAGAGGAATCCAGTCTAAGGTGGCATCCACAAAGAACCCTCAGCCTTGCCTTCTAGCACTTCAGATTCCATTTCTCACTTCTTGCTACCTTCATATTCCCTGGGGCTTCTTCCAGAGCCCTACAGAAAAGAAACCTGGGTTTGACTCTGAGCTCCACCACTGTTAGCACGTGGCCTTGGGAAGGTTAGCCAGCCTTGCCAAGTCTAAGGCTTTCCTCACCTATAAAGTGAAGATAATTACAGCACCCGCCTAGTGGATGTTTGTGAGGATTTAATGTGAAGCACTCAGCATTGTTACAGTACATAGTAAATGCCCAGTAAAAGGGGACTATTATCACTATGCCTTTGGAAAACAGAGGAGAGATTGCACTTGTCAGCAGCCCTCTTGGGAACAGGTTATCAGACTCCTGGGAGACAGACTAGAATTGTTTATTGGTTTCTATTTGACGAATATTTGAACTAGAACCAGAGATCTTACATGTTTCGCTTTGGAATCGCAAACCACAACACTTGGGTCCTGGTAAGTTTTAGAAATTATTTCTGGCCCTGAACTAAATTATACAGCTAGCAGAAGGAATGAAAAGTTAAATGCAAGGGATTCAATGTCTTAGTGGGCAAAAAGCCAGGGGCAGAAATGGTCAGGCCAGAGTACAGGCAAGAGGAAAATAATAGAGAGATGCCGTAAGTTAGCTCTGGACCCCTGAGTACCAAAACAAAGATCCCACTTGCCACTGATAGCTAGAAACAATACAATCCAGGCCTCACTCCCCATTTTATTTATTTTTCTTTCTTTTTTTTTTTTTGGCTGAACTTGGGATTGAACTCAGACCCTTGCTCTTGCCAAGGAAGCGCTTATTCTACTGAGCCATCTCCTGGGCCCCTTTCTTTCTTTTTCTTTCTTTTTTTTTTTTCGGTTGCTCCCCATTTTAATGTAATATTCTATCTTGTCCCAACTCATCTACATTTGGTTGCTCCCCATTTTAATGTAATACCTTGTCCCAAGTCACTAATAACAAAAAAAAAAAAAAAATTGCATTTCAAAGAGTAAGTCATCCAACCCCTCTTTCTGGCTTAAATTTGAATTTCCCAGTCTCATCCTCCCTCAGCACAATGTGTTCATCTTTTTAATTTTGCTGTGTTTCAATTTCCTTATAGACTCAGGAGCTGGATGTTAAAGGTCAAGCCAAGATCCTGCTGTGTGAGCGTGGGCAGTACTGGTGGAGGCTGCCCTCCTTGGGCCGAAGGCCCCAGTCTGAAAGAACCAAGAGAGGACATGTTTATTTACAAGACTGCTTGCCTGGTTCCTGGCTTCCTAAGGCTAGACGTTTTTTTTAGAAATCAGATCTTTAGAAAAGCACAAAGCATTTTGAAAATGGCATTTGGGGGCAGTGGACAGCAAGGGAAGGAATCACTCCTCCTGGAAGCCCAGAAGATTTTATTCTCCTGCAATGGCGACTAGTTCCAAAGACACAAACTCAAAGTCAAGCGCTGTCCCACACTCTTGGGATTCACTTTGAAGACAATTAATTCCCAAAACCTGGCATTAGGATGGAATGCACACAGCATCCGACTGATACTGCAATACCTGGGCTTTGGGAGCATTATGGGCCCATACCTTCTTTAACAAAAGAAGTTCTGGAAAGAAAGGGAAAGGAAAAAGGAAAGGAAGACAGACAGGAAAGGTGAAATGAAAAACCTGGGTATGGTGGCACGCACCTCTAATCCCAGCACTGGGAAGGCTGAGGCAGGAAGACTGCCATTAGTTTGAGGCTAGCCTGGGCTACATATTGAGACCCTGACTCAAAAGAAAAAAAAAAAAAAGAGAGAGAGAGATTCTGTTCACATGTGTTTTCCAGAAGTTTACTGCTCAAAGGGTCACCTGCACTTGCAAAATGATTCCCGAGGGCCCAGCACGTGAGATGCAGAGGCAAAGGAGTCTCAAGCTCTGGATACTGGTGGCAAATGCCCACTACTGTGTTTTTGGCAGGAGAGATCACAGCCAGATGTCAACAGATTTAACACTTCTGACCAGAACACCCCAAACAATGATATCAGAGACAGTTGCTTCCCTTAAGTCTAGCAGAAGGGCTGCACAGCAGGTGTCTGACCCAGGGGAACTGAGGTCACCCGTCCCTACTGCCTGGAACCCTTCCCCCCACTCACTTTCTTCCAAAGGAGGCCCCAGGAAGCCAAGCTTTCCTCCTGCACCTCACTACTGTTACCACCTCCTGGCTGTTAGTCCACTGCTCATATGTGAAAGAAAATATTGGTTTTTTAAGTATGAGCAATTCAAATGAGCTTCATTTTGAAAGTTGATTGAGATTGTTGCAGTGACCTTTGCAGTCACTGGACACACCCTGGAATCAGCACTCCAGGCTTGAGAACTGCTGACTTTATGAGCACCTGACCTACTGTGAAGCAAAAGCCATTCGGGGCTGTGTGCACCTCCTGTCAGGCAGCGGGCACACAGACAAGGAGAGCAGGTCCTGCCTCTGCACCGTCACCTTGGGCAAGTCACTGCCCCTCCCTAGACCTCTTCCTCCAAGCCTGGAGAGTAAGGATGGTAGGTGGCGCCTGTCCTGGAGCTCCTTCTGCACCTGTTGCTGTTTCACCACTGCACACAGCACCCCCCCAAAAACAGAGAGGAAGCAAGCAAGCCAGGCCGCCCTAAGGCGCCTGCACGCTGGCCTGCTGGAAACTACTCGCTTCACTCTGCATGATTTCCATTTCTTGCTGGCTTGTTTCTTTTTTACTTCTTTTTTCTTTTCCTTCAAACCACAAAACCACAGCTCCCTTCCCAAACTCAAGTTATTTGGAAGCCAGAGATGTCAAGAGTTTAGGTGTGTCAAGCCTACAGACTAGTGGTATCTAAGTGAACACCAGACCATTGCAAGCATGTGCTTCTCCTCCAGAAGCCCAGTTTAAATCAATATTTATCCAACTGTATTTATAGAAAGTAATGGTGGTAGGGAGGAGAGGTGGGGCAGGGAAGCAGGGGGTGTCTAAAACAGAACTAGCCACGATGACAAATGCAAATCTTTGTGGTCAATTCACTTCTGCAGGGATAGCTTTTTTTTAAAGCAAAGACCCGGCTTTTGATGAACCTGCTGTTGGCCTCACTGCCATAGCAACAGCCCCAAGTCCTCTAATATGCCCAGTGGACAGACTTGGGAAAGGCAGTGGGAGGGGGTGGTGTTTCCTAGGAACCCTAAACTTGAGCAAGGGCCAGGAGGGCTGACCAATTCTGAAAAACAACAACCAACTTGTGGTCAGCTATTCTGTCTCCAGCCTCCCTGCTAAACCTTCTCTAAGCAAAGCAAGGTGTGCGCAGGAAAGCCTGGGCTGATCAACAGGGCGCTCCAAATCCCAGCTCTGCTGCACGTTGCTGGGTGACCTCGACGAAGTCATTTCACCTGTCTGGACTTCATTCCTTGGCTGTAAAATGAGTACACGTGTATGCAGCTCAGACCACAGGCTCTGGAATTAGAGGCTAGATTGCAAACTCAGCTCTGCCACTAATTCACCATGTGATCTTTGGGAAATGCACCCAGAATCCCTGCTCCTTGGTTCCCTTCTCTGTAAAACGAGTGTAATAAAATTGCATGTGTCATACAGTTGTTGTGAAGATCAGAAGAGATAACACACGTTCATCTTCATGCTTAACACATCGTCAGTACTTAGTAGGAGGCAGTGTGTACTCATATTGTGGATGCCATTAACTGCTACTGGTTGCATAGTGGCACTCTCTTTGTTTCCCTCAATTTTGCCAAATGAAAATTCTGTTTTTGGGTGTGCTTATGGGACAATGTCTGGATTAGAGACAAAAGATACCAGGGAAGGCGCTGCTCTGCCTTGGTAACTGATAGGGCTTCCTTTTCCTCCTGAAGTAGGAGCAATTCAATAGTTTCCCAAACTTCCTAAGGCCCTGTCCCTGGTCTCTGGAACCCCTCAACAATGCATCCAATCCCTGGGGACTCTGGGATGCCAAAAGCCACATGATACTCTCAAAAGTCAACCAGTAGCATTTACCAGGGAGGCAGAGATCATACTTAAAGCTGGGGAGAACCCCTGAACCTGGAGAAGATAATTTAAGATGCAGAAGACAGACCTGACTTAACTGTGCTCTTCAGCCCACTCTCCTAAATGCAACCCCACCTCCTCCATCTCGACCATAAATCAACGCCTTGTTTGCAGAGAAAAAGCAAGTGCATCTACTTGTTGCACAGGACACGTTTCTGGAATGAACAAATTGACTGTCACATGGCTCCCCTACAGAAACATGAACCATAGGAGAGTTAGCTGCCGTCAAAGCCTTCCATTTCAGTGTAAGTCATCCTAGTCCTCTCCTGTCAAAGCCAGTGCCTCGTGCATTCTTAGGACCACAGCTGCCAACAGGACGCAGTTTGGGCTCTCCAGATCTGACCCATCATTTCCTTCCTGGTCTTACCACCCAAAGGCCTTCGAAGACCAGTATTTCTCATTGTTTTCCAAGTCTTCAGAAACTGTCACATGCCCTGACCTCTAAATCTGATCACCAGGAAATGATAAATCTAAGCAATCAAGAAATTTACATCGTGTCCACTGTATGCTCAATGGGATGCAATCTATAATAGGTGACATGTACCGAAACCCTGTAAGTCATCTTTTCTGCTAAGATGCTAATAAGCTCCTTGCAAGATAAAGTTAATGCATAGGAAACAAGTAAAGCTCAGAAAAAGGGGCTGGGGAAGATAGCTCAGCAGAATAAGTGCCTTCCTGGCAAGCACAAGGTCCTGAGTTCAATACTCCACCAAAAAAAAAAAAAAAAAAAAAAAAAATCAGAGAAGTTACTGTTGTTGAGCACCTGAGAGATTTCAGGTAATTAAATGTTTAAAAGTAGTGTTTAATTTAGTTGTTCACAAATTATGTGAGGGTGGTGCTATCCATTTTACAAAACAGAACCTGAAAGAGGCTAAGGTAACTTATGTGCAAGCCAGTAAGCAGTGGAGTAGGAATCTGGCCCCTGCTCCACCTGACTGCAAAAGTTCCAACCTCTCAGCTACTCTGAATTAAGAAACAGAGCCAGGTGGGATGACACAGCTGGGCAGGCTTTTGTGGAGGAGGTAGGAACTGCCCTAAGTCTCCAAGGGAGTGTAGGATACTGAAACCTCTAAAAGAATGAGGGCATTCTAGACAAGCCTGGGTCGAACACAGACGCATGACTGTGAAGCCGATCTTGCTGGCAGACCTGCTGGACAGGAGGCGAGGTTTCACGGTCAGGAGATAAGTCAGGTAGGCTGGGTGGGGCCAAGTGACAACAGACAGCAGCTACCTCCAGCAGCAGGCAGGGGCTGCTGCTCTTCCTGTGTTCCTAGGTAAACAGCCCACCCTCGAGCCTAGGTACCCCACTACAGAGAGCAATCCCTGCCTCCTTACTGGAGCATTCTTCCCTCTCTGAAATACTGCCCCCCAATTCCTAATTCTTAGGCAGTGGGAAGCCCACCTCTCCTCCAGGCCTCACCTGCCAGACAGTTCTTACCCTATTAGCACCTCTCTGCGAATCTCTTCTGGTTTCAACCTCTTCCAAAGGTGGGAGGGGCTAGTGTTTTTCCTGATTAGTTAATTGCCACTGGATTCCACAGGAGAGAGGTAATGCTGCCACAAATTGTTTACATGATTTCCCAATTTGTGATAACAGGGTCACAGCCTTCATGATTAAGGTTTCTGGAAGCCTTCACGTTGAGATTTGTAGTGATTCACATCAATGTACCTGCATTTCTTAGGGAATTCTTTTGACTGACTAGGTCAACAATGAATGATTTAATTTGAATCTCCCCCCCCCAAGAAAATTCACCCTATGGAACTGGGGAGATAGCTCAGAGGCAATAAGCTCCTGCCTGACAAGTGCAAGGTCCTGAGTTCAATCCCGGGTCGTCCCACACACACCCGTATCTACTGGAAATAATTCAGCTCTGAGCTACAACTTGCTGGACACTCCTAGCACAGAAACCTCAACCAATAAATGAAAAGCTGTTCTAGCTGCCATGGAAAACTAAAGGAGGCTCCTGCTAAGTACTTCGCAAACAGTTAAAATGGAACGTGGAACTCATGACCAGTGGCCAACAGTGCATCTCGAAAAGATTCCTAACAGTCCGAAATGGAGAGTGGAGGGCAGACCCTTAGTCTCGGGAGATAACAGCGTCTCTTTAAGAACAGACTGGACCAGCTGGCTGCACTACAGCTCCCAGAGATTTCCTAGGTCTCATCCTGGCTCCGCCCCCAGCCCCCGGCCTCGGCAACATGTGACGTCACAAGGGACTGAAGCTTTCGATTGGCTGAATAATACAGCTAGGTCAAGTCCAGTCGGAGGAAAGAAGTTTGTCTCCATGTGGAAACCATGTGTCTAGAGCTGGGAGGGTCGGGAGGAGGAGGCGGAGAAACTGAGATCAAGTGATTACAGACTGGGGAACTGGCTGAAATGAAGGCGGGGAGGTTGTGCACCTGAGCTAGCTAGCAAAGCCCTTTGCAGTAGTGACCTAAAAAAAAAAAAAAAAAAAAAAGACTTGCACAACAAACAAAACCTAAGCGCGCCCCCACCCCAACGTCATAATTTGAAAGCTATGCTCCTTGTTTCTTTCTAAAAACCAGGAGCCTGGGAAATGCTGGAATCCTGTCGGAACGCCCAGATCTGCCTCCCTCCCCCAACAACTGAATGATGTAAGCGTTTCGGAAAGCCGAGCTCTGAAGCAAAACAAGCCCTGCGCACGCGGAGCGACCCGCAGTGCCCGAGCCCGGCGCACGCACGACCCGCCCCCCGACTCGCGTTATTGCTGTGCACACGCGGGCCGCCGGGACGCGCAGGCATTGTGTGCAGCCAGCAGAAAACAACGGCGAGCGAAGATGGGGGGGGGAGAGCCTCCAGTAAAATAAGACCGATGTAGGGCCCGCCGTTCTCCATGTGGAGACCCAGGCCGGGCGGGGAAGGAGGAGAACGGCGGGGATACAGTGTCTCTCTCTTAGCTAGCTCGGGTTTGCAGGGAGGGTAATAGAAGGTCCGGCGGGTGGTCGCGTAGAGTTTGTAGGCGGTCACCCACGCCTGCGTGAGCTGTTGGGGAGGGGGTGACGGCCTGGAGCTGGATGCCTGCAGCCAAGCCGGGGAGGGCACATCACCCCACGCTCTCGGGGAAATCTGTGGACCGCTGGCATCACGTCATTTAAAGCCATACAGCAGCGACGAAGAAGCGAGAGAGCTAAAAATACTCGTGCTGGCGAGGGGGGCTGCGGGCCCGAGGGGCTGATTACCCACACGAAGTTGACTTTGGGGCGCTAAGGCTTCCGAGCCCCTCTCGAGCCTGGCGAATTTGCAGTGCAGAAGGCTCAGAAACAGACCCTAGGTTCCCCCAGCCGCGGGAGCCCCACTCGGCCTCCGCCTGCCCGCCCCGCACGGGCACCTGGCCCGGCGCGTCGGTCTCCCTGCTTACGTGACTGGTGGCCACGCCGAAGCCCAGGACCGGGGTAAACAAGGAGGTGGCGGCGGCCAGGGCGGGGTGTGGGGGGTGAGGTCGCCGATTGTCTGCGGGTGCAAAGGCGGGGGGTAAGGGGGGGGTTCGGGAGGACAAACCAGGCTCGGCACACACTGCCAAGGTGCCCTCTCTGGAGGCACCCCCATCAGGGCCGGCGCCCTGGACTGATTCCAGAGGTCGGAGACCCAGAGGGGGCAGCTAAGGAAATCGCGCCCCTCCCCCTGCAACAAAAGCAAACGCACCAAACAAAACCGCGTCTTCACTCAGTTCTCTCCCAGCCCCGGCTTTTCTGAAACTATTCTCCAGACAAATGCACACAGCACCACTACCCCCCTTCCATGAATAATCGCTCGGCGGCGAGGCAACACAGACTGCGTTGCGCCTCTCTCACAACACAGACACTCCAAAAAAATCAGGGAGAAGAGAAAAAAAAGAACGCACTACCGACCCCCAACATAGACCCTTGGTTTGTTCTCAGCGTCCCCGCAACCGCGCAGCCGACACCCGGCTACTTCAACTCTGCAGGCCAGGGTGTCGGTTAGCAGAGGTGTTTTTGTGTCGAGGGTTGTTGGTGTACGGGGGGGTGCGAGCTCTGACACGTTGCAGTCGGACCTCTCCGTGTCTCTGCCGTCCTCCTCGCATACTCTCATCTATCTTCCTACTTGTTCGGACCGATTAAACATGCAGTTTGACACCGTCTGTCGGTCTGTCTGCTTCGGCGCCTGCCTCCCTCTTTCTCGCAGCTATTATTCTGAGCGCAGAGCTGAAGACGCTGCACGCTCGAGCAGCCCCCCCACCCCACCCCCCGGGCGCGCGGTCGACTCTGCCTGGAAAGGGCTGGGGGACCCAGCTGGCAGGGACAGAAACGAAACAAATACAAAAAGGAAGCCAAGCCAGGGTGGGGTTCCCAGTCCCCCCCCCCCCGTGTACTGTGTGTACCTCTCTCCACCTGGAGCGGGGAGGGGGGCATCGACCTAGGAAGCATTGGCTACGCTGCCCCGCACCTTCACTCGGGACCCGGCTCCCGGAAAATACCCCGCACACAGCAGCCCACACCTTCTTCCCCAACTATTGTTTCTGCGAGGTCCCAAAGTTTCCTCCCAGCCGCGTCCTCCTTGCCAAGTTTCCCCGGCGCGGGGCTGCGGGTACCGGGAGAGCTGGCGCCGCCGCCTGGCCTTATGGCCAAGTTGGTTTGGGGGTCGGGGGCGGTGGCAACCCTGGAAAATAAGGGCGCAGAGGTTTGGAGCCTCGTCCTGCTGCTCCCGGAGGAGAAAGCCAGGCAGACGCGAGGGCGAGACGGAGCCCGAGCCCACGCCACCCCGGCGGCGGTTGTTATTGTTGTAGTGTGTGTCTGTATGTTTTCCTCCCGGAACCCCAGAGCTCTGCCCAGGATCCCAACTTTCAGCTTCTAATCCCCACCCCACCCCGGAACAAGCGACAGAAAAACACTTGTCCATCGGAGAAGGTTCCGGGAATTAAAGAAAAAATTTGAAAGGAAGAAAGAAGGCGACCTCGAGGCGACGAACTCTCGTTCGGCTCGGTCGTCCGCGAACAGCACCACCCGGACTCCAGGCCGGGCGCTCCCCCACCCGCCGGCCCAGACGGACAGACCGACGCGCCGGCAGCCCCCTCTCCCCGCGCCGGTCTTTGTTACATCTTTAGCAGCTTTGTGCGTGCGTGCATGTCCTTTCTCCGGTGTCATCGGCTTTACCACCGAGGGGGGCTGTGTGTGCGAGCGAGGCCCGGGGGTCGCCCAAACGGGCTGGAAAGGAGGCAGGGCGCCAGGGAGGAACCGGGCCCCAAACTTACTTTTGTTTTCTTTCTCGATCTGCTCCAGGTAGCTGGCTGCCTCGAGCAGAATCTGCACGTTCTGCAGAAAAGTGTTGATGTGCTTCTCCATGGAGTTCTCGCTGGTGTTGAAAATGTCCGAGAAGGGACAGCGGGGCTTGGCCCCCGCGGGCTCCTCAGGCTGGGCCGGGGGCTGGGGTGCGGCCGGGGGCGCGGGGGGCACCGGCCCCGCGCCCTCCCCGCGCGCCTCCTTGCGCGGCCGCCCGCGTTTGCCCATGGGGAGCCGGGGTCCGCTGAGCTCGGTGGGGCTGCGCTGCCGGGGAGCTCCGGGCCCCTTGGGAGACCCGGCCTGCGATGGCGGAGGCGGCGCCGGGGAGAGGAGCCGGCCCGACTTCTCGAGCCTCGCTGCGTACTGTTGTGTGTGCGTGTGTGTGCGTGCGCGTGTGTGTGCGTGTGTGTCGATCTCGCTGTGGGTCTGTGTGTAGGGAGATTGAATGAACCTACAGGACAGACCGAGGCGCTCTGGTGCCTGGGTCCTAGTGCGAGGCTGTCGCCATCCGAGCAATCAAAATAAAAGGTGGAGACTGTAGGGCAAGGACCGCCCTGGCCGCGCCCCCACTGCCTTCCCACTCCCCCCAACTCTGAGCACCCTGTATGGCACTCTTTTACCCGGAAAGGAAAAAAAAAAAAACTCGTCTTTGGATGCACCGGCATAAAAACAATTTATTTCTTTGTGGAAAATACTTCGAAGAGCGACCCACACAATGCCTGGCACGTAGTGGGTCCCGGATAAAGGGTGGCTGGAACTTTATTATTTTTTTTTTAATAAAATGCCAATTCAGATGAGAATTGTGCCATCACACATAACTCGAACCTTCCTGCAGCTCAACTGTCCTCTGTCTCTGTCTTTGCCTCAGTGTCTGTTTACACACACACACACACACACACACACACACACAGGCGACAGACACCTGTGTGTGCCTTCACGCAGCCAAATAAAATCCCCTAACCAGGTCCGGGTTTCAGATTTACTTTTCAACCCTTCAAATGCAAAATTATTTTCTAGGAAGGGGGGTGGAGATGCGATCGTTAGTCCACCCTTCTCTTTCCTGCCCTGTCCAGCTGTGTAAAGCCCACAGCACGAGCTTCCACACCTGCTTATTTTCTTTTTTTCTTTTTTTTCTTTTTTTTGAGACAGGGTCTCACTATGCAGTTCAGGCTGGCCTTAAGCTCACTTTGTAGCTCAGGCTGGTCTCGAACTCACAACAATCCTCTTGCCTCAGCCTCCTGAGTGCTGGGATTACAGGCCTGCGCCACCACGCCCGGCCTGCTTATTTTCTCTGACAGAGGGTACAAAGGCGGAACTGGCAGCCAGGGAACATCTCTCCTATCAGGTGAATCCCACCTTTTGGATTCTGCTGTAGTTGACATGGTCGTGGGGTCACTGCTACAGCTGGATTCTTCCGGATGGAGGCGTGCAGTGGGACGAAACGGAATATTTGGGACTGCTCTCGAGGGCCAGGTAGAAAGGTTCAAGTCCCAGGAGTGCTGCAGGGCGCTTGGAGGAGCTTGGGGGAGTTTAGACAAAGCCCTTAACCTCTGTTGATCTAAGTTTCCATATCCTTGAAACCTCTAAGATGTTTGTGTGGAATAAACCCTATCTGCACTCAAACGGCTCTGGTCCAGAGCAAGGTCTTTTTCTTCCAGGACCTGGGTCTCTGGTGCTGATGTAATTTGACTCTAATAAAGGGATTCATGAACACAGTCTTCCAAGTTTCACTGGAAAAACACCTTTACAGCAAGCCGTCCAACCACTGCCACTCTGCAAGGCCATCTGGAGTTTTCCTTACACAGAGGAAATGCTGCCCCCTGGAGGTGTGCACGGTGTCACCCTGCTCAAAAGCAGCTTCATCTGGGTTTATTAAGCCGAGGAGACTATTATACACGTGGAGCCTCTGATAAGGCCTTCAAGAAACGTTTTCTGCACCTTTTTTGGTATGGGGAATTGAACTCACTACCTCATAGAAGTCTATGTTGCTCAGCTACATCCCCAGCTGCTTCTTTGCACTTTAAAAAATAAAATAGGGGCCGGGTGTGGTGGCACATGCCTGTAATCCCAGCACTCGGGAGGCTGAGGCAGGAGGATTGTTGTGAGTTCAAGACCAGGCTGAGCTATAAAGTGAGCTTAAGGCCAGCCTGAACTGCATAGTAAGACCCTGTCTCAAAAAGACCAAAATAAATAAATAAATAAATAAATAAATAAATAAATAAAATAAAATAAAAAAATAACCTGGTGGTATGGCAATAACTGGCATTTTAAAGCAAATGTTCACATTTTGGAGCTAATATACATCATTCCACATCCACACTTTGCTCACTTTTCACTCCGTGACAAATTTGGCACCGCTGACCTCTGCATCCTTTAGCTAAGGAAAAGTAGAAGCTTCCAAGAGCTGTGAGGAAAAGTTCATGTTGCGTTATCAGCACCGCTACTGATTTATGTGTTTGTGTCAGAACCTCAGCCTGAGATATTCATGGTTAAAGGTCCGGAAACGTCTAGGGATTTGAGGAAGTCTTCATATGTGCACAATTTCAAACATTTTATCCAGCGCCATTTTGAAAATGGCAACTTTATCCAGTGCCATTTTGAAAACGGCCACCCGGTGCTGGGATGAAACAGTTCTAATTGCCCCAAAATGAGAGACAGTCCTGGGACAACAAAGCAGCCATCCCCAAGGAAACTTTGATTTCACTTTAATTCCTCAGTGCTGGGGTGCATCCCACGTGTGCCACTGTGGCCCATGTGTGCACGTACACATCCACTGAGACAGGCACAACCCCTGTGTGGGTGATAGGGCAAGGGAACAGAATCCTGTGATTATTTATTTATTCTCTGTTCCATCTCTCCTAGGTCTAAGAGCTTTAGAAAACCCAGTGGGAATCTTCAAGCTGGGCCACAGATCCGACTATGGCCAAAATAAACAATGGCTTGAAGAAAATCTTCAAAAAAAAAGTGCTGATTTGCACTATTCCCACAGTCAGCCGCACCCCCACCATCATTCCCATGGAAAACACTACTGCTCACGCCAAATCAAGTTTTCCCCCATCGAGGGGGCATTGTTTTTTGTCATTATGTGGGCTCTTAGTGTCACACAATGGCACCACAAGAGACAGTAGAGGCAGGAGCAATGCCTTTTTGTTTCACAGTCTTTGCCAGTGTGTCCCCCAGGGCCTTGCAAAGACTTTAGTTGTGTGTGTTCATTTGGGTGTCACGTACTTGAAACGGTGAATATGCCATGCTCAAGTCCAAAAGCCCTTCCTCATTCACTGTATGTTCAGAGCCCATCCAGTGTTAAATCATATTAGATTAGCACTGCACAGCCCTCTTTCTCTTCTCCTTCCATCCCCAATTAACAGGTTTCTCTGATAAAGCTTGGCCCCAGCGGAAAGGATGGTGTTCAGGAGTTATATCGCAGGACGGGCATCCAGGATGCGGGGCTCCTAGTGCAGCTCCATTCCCGATTAGCTTTGCTTCCTAGGAGGAGCCATTCAGACCCCTTGCTAAACACCCGCCTCCTTTGGGGCTTTGATTCACAAGTAAACAGGCCTCTCAGGAAACTTGCTGAGAATATCTGCAGAGCACAGGTAGGGGCTAGATCACAGCCTCCTGATACAAAGGTGTGTGAGCTCTTGGAAAGAAAAGCAAAAATGCTGAGGAAGTCCAGCACCACTAGGGTGCCCCAGGCTGGCCCAGGATATCTGAGGTGTATGCTGGTCTGGGCACTGTTTTCCCAAACTGTTTGTTTGGCTTAGTTGCTTGCTTGTTAATATTTTTCCATCATCCTTGTTTACATATTAAAGCAAGATTGTTCTCTTTTTTTATTTACCCTCTTCCCACCCAGACATTCTACACTCTTACATCAAAGGCGTTGTTTTGCCTGTAATTATTGTCTTTATGTACACAGAGCCCGGTTAATTACTGAGAAGGTGATAAAAGAGTTGAGGTGGTGACCCGCCCCCTGGTCACTGAGATGTGATGCTCTTTCTTCCCTGGAGACCATTTGGGCCAGGCTTCTGACTCCTCAGCTACCCTGGGGCTCCTCCTCAGCTGTGTACTTCCCCCCCTCAGCCTCTCCCGCCCTTGCTGTTTAAAGTCTTCATTCCAGCTTCTAGCTTTTCCTTGGAACTTTCCAGAACATCCCAGTATGGTTCTTCTTCTTCTTTGCCCTGTGCTCTTTTACTTAGACATGATAAACATTATCAAGAGATCTTCTGTCCCTTTTGTTGTCACTCGGGGCCTAAACCCCAGCATGTCCCTAGCCTTGATTTTTCAGGGCACGTTTCATTTTGGAAAGCAGTCACCTGACAATAAGCATTGGGAAGGAAGGCTGCATGCAATACCCAGGAGCAGAGGGTCAGGAACTAAAAGCCACACACAGAGCAACAGGTGCAGAGGGGCCATAGACAATGCCTCTCCCATAAGTGGAAAGCTGGGCCTGGTGGCAAACACTAGCACCCCAAGCTATTCTACAGGCCAAGGAAGGAGGATCATTTAAGCCCATGAATTCAAGACCAGTCCTAGAAACTTCAAAAGAAATCATATTTTAAAAAAATAAAATGCTGACCAGCCTCTTGCGCCCATTGCCCATACCCTGAGCCCTACCCACACACAGGCCAGCATCGACATGGTGGAGGACCAACTGGACCTGCCCTGCCTGTTGCTTTCCCTTTGTTCTCATTGCTTCTCCACCCTTTGCCTACATCTCGGCCTGGCAGACCCCTTGCTGGCTCTGTTACCTACAACACTCAGTACTCAAAGGAGCAGCCCTAACCCTGGGCACAGCACCTTTCTGGAGCCCTCTCAGGGATGCAGGCCTTGAGGGGGAGGACTGGACTCCCTTTCCAACTGCCGGCCCTTCCTTCCTTCCTGCTTCAGAAGAGGCATTCGACATCTGCAGAAGCACTTGGGCATCAGTCCCATTAAAGTTTAACTACGTAAGTGCTTCTTTCACAGGGAAGCCAGAAACCCAGAGAGCCAATGGCTGAGGTTTGTCTACCAAAAAAGTAAGTCCAGAGGCACAGCTATCCTCCCCTGTCCTTGCTGCTGGTAACAGAGCTGGTGACAAGATGGGGTTCCTCTGTAATATGACGCCTCCAGTTGACAATCTTCCCAAAAGCATCAAGGAAGGCAGTACTTTGAGACCATGTAGGGAATCAGTAGAGCCTCACTCACCTCTCGCCTCAGCTCTTCAAGGCTTCCCAGTTTAACATCCCTGTACCACCACTTCAGTGGCCAGGTGTGGTGGTACGTGTCCTTCACTACAGTGCTCTGGAAGGCTGAGGCAGGAGGACCACGAGCTCAAGCCACCCTCAGCAATCTTGTGGTTTAGCAACACCATGTCTTGCAAAAAGGGGGCAGCTGGGAGTGTAGTTTGGCATGAAGGCCTCAGAATCAATCCTCAGTACAAGTTTTTAAAATTCAGCAAAAGAATTTTTTAGAGCTGGGCATGGTGGCACACACCTCTAATCCCAGCACTAGGGAGGCTGAGGCAGGAGGATTGTTGGAAGTTTGAGAGCAGCCTGGGTTATACAGTGAGCGCAAGGTCAACTTGAGCTGCGTGGCAAGACCCTATCTCAAAAAGACACAAAGACACACACACACACACAAAAAAGCAATATTTTTCTACCTTGACTAGAACTAGCTCACATATGCTTTCCAAAGGTATTTGGAAAAAAAAAAAAAAAAAGGTATTTGAAAATTTAAAGATAGCCAAAGCTTGCCTTAAGCTAGGAATAAAGCAGTAGAAAAAAATCAACATTCAGGGGATGAGAGGGAGTGAGCAGCTGATAGACTTCCCCCAGAGCATCACGGGAAGCCCCTCCGCTTCTCAGAGCTCCATGTTCTCATCTGTGAGGCAGGCACAGCCCTGCTCACCTGGTGAGGGATGCATAGGAGGGAGGCCTGGAAACGGTAGCGTGTTGTGCGCATGTCAGGATGGTGCAGGACTAGGAGCGCCCTGGCAGGGTCTTGGGCAGCACAAAGACTGAAGTGGTAAAAGATGAAGGAGAGAGAAGTTCAGAGTTGAGGCCCACTCCTCCCCCTTCCATATGTTATTCTGGACAATCTTGCTGTCTGGGGCTCCCTCGATCCTCACCTATGAAGGGGGCTGAGTGATTACCTGTCCCTTCCATAAAGCTTCACCCTGCTCATTAATCAGAGGCCAGATGTCACTGCCCATCAGAATTTTGGATGAGTATTCAGGGACCAAGGTGGCCTCACAAAATTGGTAAAATTCTAGCCCGGCATTCTAGCCCACCCAGACTTCTTGCCTCTGGGCAAAGGCTACTTTTTATTGGCTTTTTACTGAAAAACAAAATGAAAAATTGTTAAAGGAGCCCAATCCCTATCTCCACAACCAAGAAGCCTAGGATTTGGTATTACGAACTGCTGGATTGGCTAATTTAGAAGCTAGCCTTCTACTCTGGGGAGACCCCCAACCTGCTGCTTCTAGCCGCTGGCCCTCCTAGACACCTGCTCCCACCGGTTCTCTCTTCTTCTCTTAAGCCTATTTTCTCTTGTCTTTTTTTTTTCTGTCTCTTTTGCCTGAAGCCTGCAAGTTGCCCCTTTCTCATTTCTGACCCAAAAAGACACATTTCTCTTAAGTGGCAAAGCTGGCAAGCTCTGAAGTAAGAGGTTCATGAGCTTGTACTCATGCATACATTAATCTGTTCCACAGAAGAAAAAGAGACCTTCCATTAGCCAGCCGCACAAACCGCCCTCAACCATAGGGCTTACCCCTTACCCAGATACACAGTGCGGACCTACCTACAGGTATGCACACCCTCGAAGGTCATCCATCCTTTGGCTTCTCCACCTTGCAGGCCACAAATGGTAAAGTCCAAGTTAGGGCCAGAAAGACAAGACCCATCCAGCAGGGGCTACTGCCTCCTGTTGTGCATCACGGGAGTAGTCATAAAGAAGAACAAGAAGTATTCCTCTTCTCTCTATCCTTGCTTATATTGACAGTCAATCATTGCTTGCACATGATTTACCCTTTGCATGTTTCAACAGTAGCAAGGCATACATATTGCGTATTAGATTTACAAATCTCCAGCAGTAGGAAGACATGGTACACTACCTCTCAGGATGGAGATACTGCTGTCTCTCTGTGTCTCTGTCTCTGAAGTGCTGGAGATGGAACCCAGAGCCTCAGACTCACTACTCAGCTGGCCACACTCTGCCCCTAGAGTAGTTAAATATAAAACTTTTTTTCATATGTCATTCTAATTCATAGACAACCAAATATGTGTTCCTTGCCAGAGTCACGCCAAAACAACTGTCTGAAATTATAACCTACCTGGAAAAGCCAGAAACATAATCAGAGGCTATTTCCATATAACTACCCCCTAAAAACATCCATCCCAGACAGGCAGGCACATGAGAATAACATGTTAGCATACATTTGCAAGAATCTTCCATGGACTTTGGATACTTAATTGCATCATTGTTAAAGGAGAATTGAATAGAATATCCCAAACACAGAGGCTAGAATTAGGAAATGCTGCATTTTCTAGCTCACTTGTCAGAGTCTTGGAAGACCTGAGTGCTGTATGATTCTAAACCAATGCAAAGAAATAACGTCATCTTGTCATGTAAGTTTTAATCTTACATCCTTTGTATGGGAATCAAACAGGATCTTATGCTTGCCAGACAGGCACTGTGCTGCTAAGCTATATCCCTGGCCCTGAATGTGAATATTTTTTAGTGCATCAGAAATAATGTAATGGGGACCAGCTAGATAGCTCAGCAGATTAAAGTGCCTGCTTAGGTAAACTCAGGGACTAGGGTTCAAGCCCAGGAGTGCCATGCTGGCCCTGCCCCCAGGGTGGGCTGAGATTGTGATTGAGACTGGGCGTGTTGGTGCATGCCTGTAATCCCAGAGCTTGGGAGGCTGAAAACAGGAGGATCACTCTGAGTCCAATCTATGAAGTGAGACCCTGTAGACCCTATACTAAAAACATAAAAAAGAAAGAAATACATGTAATGAGCTGGGGAGATAGCCTGACACCTAAGCACCTGCCTGGCAAGCATAAGGAGCTGGATTCAATCCCCAATACCTCATGTTATGCTGGCCCTGTGCTATGCCAGCCACTGAAACTGGGCATGGTGACACAAGCCTATAATCCTAGTGTGGGGGAGGCTGAATCAGGAGGCTCACTATGAGTCTGAGCTGCATAGCAAGATCCTGTACCAAATACATATTTTTAAAAATACATATAATGGGGTCTCAAATGATTTTCAATACACTGTAATTGAGGCTAGGGGTGCAGTTTAGGGGTGCAACACTCGCCTTGCATGTCCAATGCGTTGGGCTTGAGTCCCAGCAGAAAAAGAAATACTGTAACTGTAAGTGGTAATATTCATAGAATTCTCAAAATATCTTGTCCCTGTTACCTAAGTGCAACTTCATTTCATGCTTATGGTTGTTCTATGAGCTATTAACTTCACTCCCATTTTATAGATGCAAAAGTGGAAGTTGAGGAAGGATAAATCTTGATCCAGATATGCCAGATGAGATTATGCGCCAGTCATCATTTCACTGCCCGTCTTCCCGGAATCCCCCTCTAAGGAGGGTCTCCTCCTCTAAGGCTTGGCAACGAAAGCAGAGCAGGGCTGTTGGTCTGTGGGGCAGGGCTGCGGCCTGGTATCTATCTGGAATCCCTGAGAAGTCCCTCTGCTGAAGGAGCATGGACTCAGGACCTGCCTTTGGGGGCTTGGGGGGAAAAATCAAGCCCACAGTTGTCCCTGTTAAAACAGAATCACTCATAGCACACAGGACTGAGAGGGACTGACGGCCTAAGCTCCTTGACTTCCAGCTGCGAGTGTGTCCTTTTCCCAACACGTCCTTACACAGGTCCTTCGCACCTCTCTGGGCCCCATTTCTTCATCAGTGAAACCCATACAGGAGCCAGATGAGCACTTCCAGCCTTAATTCCGTGATCCACTCAAGTGTAAGAGCTCTGGCCTGACCTCCACGATGCTCCGCCCCGACGGTTACAGTTGCTCTTCCTTTTATGGTTGCTCTTCCTTTGCTGCATGCTCTCAGGGTTCTGCAGCGGAGCTCCCAGGCTCAGTGCCCCTAGGGACAGCCTTTGAGCTGTGAATTTCCCGCCTTCTAGCCAGGTACAGATGTGCGTCTCTTTTGATAAAAAGTACAGACATCACTTTTGGGCTCTGCTCTCCGGTCAAAGTGTGGAAGGACCTTTCTGTACTCATTCTGCCCTTTGCTTTAATTCTTCACTGTAGCCCACAACTCACCAACACTGACCATTGTCAAGCTCTGTGGGTGCAAGTGGCCCTGGGCTACGAAGGGCTGTTTTGAGGGTGGCATTCTAAAGCCGAAGCTCCTCCCCATGAGCAGGCGGGACGCACCTGTTCCTTTTCTCTTAGGTAATCCTTGTCTAATCCTTTTTCAAATTTCACCTGCTACTGAGAGTCCACTGCTGTTGTCGATTTTGGAGGACAAACCTGTTTTTCAAGTGATAATTGCACTGACCTTCTGTCTCCTGCAGCCGCCCTCCCAATGCTTTCTCCAAATCTCTAAATGACTGAAGTAGTAGTGCAATAAAAGACCACATCGTGTGTGCTTGTGACAGACAGCGTTTTGTTCTTGTTTGTAGACCTAACAGAAAGGGCTTCGTCAATTTCCCAGGAGTTTTCCTGCACGGGGCACAGAGATGAAGAAACAGCTATGCCTTCCCTCTAGTAGAGAAAATCGCTTTACTGGGTTGCACCTCAGGGAGGAATTATGTTGCTTTTTTAACAGGCTAACCTCCATGCTGATGGGTATTCTGAGCAAACAGCTGAAACCCCAGCCAAAGTGGTCACGAACTCCTTTTGAAACACCGGAAATCCCTGGGAAACAGTTTAAAAGACTTTAGTCCAGAGGAAACCCCTCCTTGATTGATAATATCCAGAGATTTATTTCTGAATTGGTTTGGTCATTTACCTTGCCAGAAAAAAAAAAAAGCTTTAGGAATTTTAGTAGAATCTCCAAGACAGTGGGGGTTGCAGATAATGATTTAAGGAGACTTCATCAGCTGCTGACTGCAGTGCTGGTGAGATAGAAAAGGCCTACAGCTGGCGGCGTCAGCCCTCCCGCAGTAAGACCACGTTACAGGTTGATTTAACTGCGGCAACAAGTTTACCTATAAAGGATCCTTGAATTATGTGGGCCTGATTATCTTCCTGGAAAGAATCTCATGAAGATGCGCTCTCAGTAAGGGACTTCATGAGCTCAAAAATGTTGGCAAAAAAAAAAAAAAAAAAATGTTGGCAAGTTGTGCTAAAGTTTAGAACCAATAAATAAATTATTTGAGTACGAAAGACTTTTACAATTTTTAATTTAATATAATTATATTTGAGGCAGGTTATCCCCATGTAATTCACGCTGCCCTTGAACTCATGGCAGTTCCTCAGCCTCCCAAGTGCTGGGATTAAAGAATGTTTGTGGGCTTTTTTTTTTTTTTTTTTTTAAAGGAAACTTGAATAGAGACAGTGCTGGGGCAAGTGAGCGCTGGCTGGGCACTGGGCGACTCTGCGCCTCTATGAGAAAAACAAGTAAACATGGGCAAAGGAGAGCCTAAGCAGCCGAGCGGCAAAATGCTGTCCTGCGCATTCTTCGCGCGGGCTCGCCGACCGGAGCGCACGAACCAGCACCCAGGGGCTTCCGTTAAGCTCTCAGCGCTTTCTAAACAGTGCTCAGAGGGGTGGAGGACCACGTATGCTGAAGAGAAGGGAAGACTAGAAGTCCTCGCAAAGGCGGATGAACTCGTTATGAAAGAGAAATGAGAACTTATACTCCTCCTAAAAGAGAAACAAAAAGGAAGTCCAAGGGTCCTGGTGCGCCCGAGGCCTTCTTCTTGTTCTGAGTATTGCCCAAAAATCAGTGGAGACATCTCCACTGGTGATGTCACAAAGAAACTGGGAGAAATGTGGAATAACAGTGCAGCAGGTGACAAGCAGCCATAGGAAGAGAAGGCTGCTAAGCTGAAGGAAAAGCAGCGCAAAGGACGTTGCTGCCTGCGGGGCTAAAGGAGAACTGATGCAGCGAAAGGAGTCGTCAAGGCTGAAGAAAGCAAGAAATGGAAGAGGAGGTGGGGGGGGAGGAGGGAGAGGAGGAACAGGAGGAGGAGGGACAGGAGGAGGAGGGAGAGGAGGAGGAGGAAGAGGAACAGGAGGAAGAGGGGGAGGAGGAAGAGGAAGGAGAGGAAGAGGAGGAAGAGGATGAATAAATTGGTTCTAGAGCAGTTTTTTTTTGTCTATAAAGCATTAACCCCCCCATACACAACTCCTTTTTGAAGAAAAGAAAAATTGAAATGTAAAAATATAAAAAAATTAAAGGAAAACTTGAAACATCAAGAAGGAAGAAGCAACACAGTAGTTAAAAATATGGGTAAACAGACTTGGCTTTCTCTAGAGTTTCTAAAATTATGTTTGGTGGTGAAAGCAGATAAAGGATTGTGTGGGATGGCTCTAAATACACGGGAGGAAGTAGTTAAAATAATTATGGACAAAGGAAGGGAGAGAGAAATAAGGGTGTTAAGCTTCACATAGACTAATAAACTGTTGCTATTAGTAGACTGAACTAAGTTATGTTTGTAAAATGCTAGCACAACTCTTTAGAAACCAGTACAAGCTGGGCGTGGTGATGCAGGCCTGTAATCCCAGCACTAGGGAGGCTGAGGCAGGAGGATTGTTGTGAGTTCGAGACCAGCCTGAGCTACAAAGTGAGCTTAAGGTCAGCCTGAACTGCATAGTGAGACCCTGTCTCAAAAAGAAAAAAAAAAAAAAAAAAAAAAGAATATTAAAAGGAAGATTTAAACTTAATATATCAATAATTAGGTTAAATAGAAATGGTTCAATTTACCAAATGAAACACAGATTGACAGAGTGGATTACAAAACATTACTAGATTTCCTGTCTATAGAAACTCATTTTGACTATAGCAAAAGACACAAGCTGACAGCAAAAAACATAAAAATAGGTATATAATGGAAAAATTAATCAAAGGAAACTACATATGCATATGGCTATGTAAATTATCAGATAAGCTGCAGAGGAAAATAAAAACCAGGGACAGAGAAGAACGCAGTGTGACAATGAAAGGGTCAATAGACAGAGGAGCTATACCAACCCTAAATTATTGCTATTCTCGAGTACTGAAGGAACAGCGAGACAGCAAATCAGCAAAGGAACAGAAGAGACAAGCAACACCAGCCAGCCCTGCCACGTTTATCCAACACTCTAGCCAACTCCAAGCATTCTTTGTGTAGATATTCTGTGCAATGGCTGTGGAAAATATCAATATAGACTGTACCCTGGGTTATTGACAAACTTCAACCAATGCAAAATAATTGAAATCCTAGACTATGTTCTTCAATTTTAATAGAATCAAATGACAAATCAATAATAGAACAATCTTCAATTATTTACAAATTAAACAACACATATTTACATGATTGATAGATCAAAGATAAAGCCACAAGAGAAATAAAAAAATATTTTGAACTGAATTAAAATGAAAACAGAAGGCCAAGGAGATAGCTCAGTTGAATAAGAACTCTTTCCTGGCAAGTACAAGGGCCTGAGATCATCAATCTGTGGTTCTGCAAAAAAAAGAAAGAGAGAGAGAAAGAGAGAGAGAGAGAGAGAGAACAATAGATTGCCTGGGCATCATGACCCACAGCTGAAATCCTAGCATTCTGGCTGGAGGCTGAGGCAAGAGGACTGCAAGTTTGAGCCAAGACTGGGCAATTTAGTGACTTAGCAAGATCTTATCTCAAAATAAGAAATAAAAAAGGGCTAGGCTACAGCGTAATGCAAAAGCACAAAGGTGCCAGGTTCAGCTGGGTGTGGTGATACAAACCTATAATCCCAGCACTTAGGAGGCTGAGGCAGGAGGATTGCTGCCAGTTTGAGACCAGCCTAGGCTACAAAGTGAGCTCGAGGCCAGCCTGAGCTGCATAGTGAGACCCTATCTCAGAAAGACAAAAAAACAAAAAAACAGATGCTGGGTTCAAACCCTAGTATCACACACACATACACAAACAACACAATATATTAAAACTTGAGAGGAAAGCCTATAGCAGCACTGAAGGAAATTTATAACTAATTGAATACATTAGCACAATCTGACATCAGTAATGTAAGCCTTCACCTCCAGAACCTCGAGGTGGGAAAGAGCATAGTAAACCTAGAGCAAGCAGAAAGAGTGGAATAATAAGGGACAAAATCAACAGAACAGAAAAGCAGTAGAGAAAAACCAATAAAATACAGAGTGATTTCTTTTAAAAAGATCAATAAAATTGACAAATCTCTAGCAAAGAAAATAAGAGAGAGACACACATGATTAATATCAAGAATGGAGCAGGGAATATTCCTATCCCCCCTGAAGTCCTCAATGTGATCAGAGAACACTAGAAAACCTATGCGGAGGGCCAGGGAGATGGCTCAGTGGAGTAAATGCTTCCCTGGCAAGCAGAAGGCCCTGAGTTCAATCCCTGGTTTCTAAAAAAAAAAAAAAAACCTACGTGGAAATCCTATACCTCTGGTGAAATGGCCAGTTCCTAAGACACACTCAAACCAACCAGTATGAGATAACCTAAATATTCCTTTAACTTTTAAGGACCTTGAATCTGTGTTTAAAACACTCCCCTAAAAGAGAGTTTCACTGGAGAGTTCTGCCAAACGAAAAAATAGAATCAATGCCAATTTAAAACTATCTCTTTGAGCAAGTAGATTATTAGGCTGTTCCTAAATTGGTATTACCCTGATAGCAAATCATAGATGATGCACACAAGTAAATCTACCAACCAGTAACCCATATAAGTACAGATGCAAACATTTAAAAAATGTTAGTGGGTAAAATTTAGCATTGTATCAAAGAGGTACACAATATAACCAATTCAGGTTTATTCTAGAGATGCAAGATAATTCAGTGTTCAAAAATCAATCTGTGTAGTCCACGATATTAACAAGCTAAAAAAGAAAAGTATCACATGATCCTATCCAGAAAAGCAAGTGACAAAATTCAATACCCATACACGATTTTTTTTTTTTTACAATAGCTCTTAGAAAAATAAAAATAGAATGGAATTTCCTCAGTTTAGTAAAGACCACCTTCAAAACACCCATCTGAACATCATGGCGAATGGGAAGGCTGGATGGTTTCCCTTAAAGCTTGTGAATAAAGCTAGGGTATCGGATTTTATTCAACACAGTCACATTCTAGCTAATATGAGAAGGCAAGAAGAGAGGATAGGGCCAGGGAGATGGCTCAGTGGAATAAGTGCTTCCCTGGCAAGTGCAGGGTCCTGAGCTTAATCCCTGGTACCACAAAAAAAAAAAAAAAAAGGAGAGAGAGAGAGAGAATAATAAAGATAAAGTAGAAAAACAATAATAAAATTAACCCTTTATCCAGACAACATGATTGCCTCTGTAGAAAGTTCTCAGAAACCTATATAGCAAAATCCTAGAATTCATAAATAATTTCACCAGGGTTCCAGGATGCAACAAACAGCACAAAAGGCAATTGTATTTCTTTTCCAGTCTTTCTGTCTTTTTTCTTTTGGGCCAATGTCTTGCTATGTTGTCTAGGCTGGCTTTGAACTCACAGCAATGCTCCTGCCTCAGCCTCCTGAGTGCTGGGATTACAGGTGTGTGCCATCAGCTATATTTCTGTGTCTTTGCATTGACTATTTAGACACTAAAATTAAAAAAAGAGACCATCATTTATAGTTATTAAGAAACAAACAAAAAGTTAACGCTAATGTATACATACAACAAAGTGAGCTCTGCTGTGTGCCCCCAGATGCTGACAGAAGAAATCGGATGCAAGCGAGAAACACCATGGCCATGGATTAGAAGTCTCCACATAGTAAAAATGTCAACTCTGAAACTGATACTCAGATTTAATTCATTTTCTATCAAAAGCCTAGGAAGTTTTTTTTTTCTTTTTTGGCGGAACCAGGGATTAAACTCAGGCTCTTGCACTTGCCAGGGAAGCGCTTATTCCACTGAGCCATCTCTCTGGCCCTTAGTAAGTTTTTATACATATATAAAATTATTATTCTAAAATTTATGCTGAAAGGCAAATTAATTGGAATAGATAAGACAATCTTTTTTTTTTTTTTTTTTTTTTTTTTTTGTCTTTTTGAGACAGGGTCTCACTATGCAGTTCAGGCTGGCCTTAAGCTCACTTTGTAGCTCAGGCTGGTCTCAAAACTCACAACAATCCTCCTGCTTCAGCCTCCTGAGTGCTAAGACAACTTTTGGAAAAAAAAAAAAAAGCTAAAATGATAAGAATCAATCTACTAGCCT